>JAIUZE010024588.1:0-19155 GCA_022085475.1 Heliosperma pusillum | reverse complement strand
GTAGGGTGTGAGCTAGCGGGCGTTGTCCCTGGAAGTTCACCTCTAGACGATAGTAGTTAGTTTTGGTTAAACACTTGTTCTTTGTTAACATTTTAAGAGACCCCGTCTCTTTATTGTATATTCTGTACTTAGTTTGTAATGTTTTGACACACCTCGTGTTATATATATCTTGCATGTTTAAAAGTTTTTAAAAACTACCTATTTCCGCATTTTAATTCACATGCTTGTTTGATTTATTATTCCGCATTCGCGAGGGTTGTCACAGGGTTGTTGAGATAGACGATGTTGGGAAGGATGTCGTGGTCTGAGGTGTAAGTATGGCCATCAATGCTGTGTAGAGTCTACAGGGATAGTCGGTTTCTGGGAGAAGAAATAAGAGAGAATGTGACAACCCTCGAGATAGCGGAAAAGTAAACATACAAGCCTACTATTTTAAATAGCAAAAATATGAGATTTTCGAAACTTTTACATGCTTAAAAGAACAGTACGAGGAATGTCTAGAGAAGTACAAACTAAAGCATAAAGTACTACACGGAGACGTAGTCTCTCAAAACGTAGTCAACGTAAAATAGAGTCTAGTGAACTAGCTAAAACGTCAAAGGGAAGAATCGATGAGGGCCGACGCCCGCTAGCTCACACCCGAACCCCAAAAGGCAAGAAAGATCTAAGCAAGCAACCTGTTCATTCATGAAAGATGAATGCCACAGTCAGTGGGGAGTCACTCCGGGTTCTCCCAGCCATATCACATCAAAACGTACATAAGTAAGCACATAGTCATACGTCATCATGCCAACATACATATATCATGCCGGATTGTGAGAATAGCATTATAAAAGTGACAATATTCAAGGAAAGGAAACCATCATTCATAATCATCGTGCAATAAAAGACAAGGGGACGACCAGACGTTTTGTATACTCATGACTGTATACGACCAGACGACCAGACGACCAGACGACCATTCATAATCATCGTGCAATAATCATAACCGTATACGACCAGACGTTTTGTATACTCATGACCTAGACAAACAAGTTCACGGGGCAAGACATTCCCCTGAACTGTGTACGATAAGACATTTCGCACACACAAGATTCTAATCCTCCCGGTAGGACTACGATAATAATACGGTCCTATTCTAAACCTGGCCAGACTCTCGAGACAAGACGTATACTCGATTTGACATGTGGCTAGACGTGCACACATCCAAGACTCGGTCAAACAAAGAAGCCGAGTACCCCAAATCCGGCAGTACGGCCAACGAAAGAGGCGGACAAAGATGTAAGTTTCTTAAACTCAATATTAGACATTTCTAATATCATTTTACTAATAGTTTACCCTTAAAATATTTAGATCTTATGCATGCATAACAATAAAACAAAGATGATTTTGGGCACAAGATATGACTCCTTCCTACTCTTGTTCTTGAGCTATAAATCAAAGGATGAACTCCTAGTTTCAAATTAGAAACTGTCCAATCAGTTGCACCCAAGACAACTCCTAAATCACTACTAAAATACTACACTAGTATAATATAGTAGTCTCCCTTAAAACAACTAATAATCTAATTACTACACTTAGTAAATATTATTATTAGTAAGAAAAGAACATTAGGTTTATGGTGAAAAACTTCTTAAGTTTTGTAGTGTGAGAGAGTAGAAAAGAAGAGAGATAAGTGTATATTCTACATATGAGATCTAGTACATGCTAATAATAAGGTGAAAACATCTCCTTATTTGTGCACATAGGGGACCGGCCACTCAACACAAAAACGGGGAAGGGTGAGCATGCTTATGCTATTTGTCTTCTCAATGTGTCAGACTTAGGGCTAGAAGGCTTAAATAGTAATCATGTTGTCTAATCTATATTAGATTAACAATTAAAAACCAATTGCCACTTCTAACCTATAAAAACTGGTGCACCATAACAATATGGGTGTCCATTTTGTCTTTTGTATTTTGTCATTTGTCGCTTATGTGACATGTGACATGTAACATGTAATTTTGCTTATAAATGTGCATTTAACCAATTTAAATGCAATTTCATAACAAATAATTAGACTTAACATTTTAAGTCACATTTTATAATTACATGTAAATAAAATGGGTCATCTCATATTTGGTTAATATAATCTACAACGATTTGTAATTATAATCAACCAATTTTGCTTATCTCAAATGTTTCATAAACATAATGCATTCTTAGTAATATAACAATTAAATTACTAAAATGAATCTTATTTAATCATATTACAATAAAATATATTTCTCACTTACAATATAAACTTGGTTCAATTTAAGGGATTAATTAATCTTTATCGATATACAATTAATTAATGTACATGATTAGGTGATTGTTCTTTAGGTGTGACCTCAAGGGATCAACTGATCACCACCGTCATACGACAGTAACATCAAACTCAATTGAGCCAATAGTTACCAATTTATGTTGACTAGTTGACTATAATATTCATCATCCCTTTGTATTCATATTATTGAGATTTAATTATGTGATTGCACTATTGTTGAGGACACTTACTCCAACAAAAGAGATCTATAGTCAAACGTCAAGCTAGTACGCTACATGCAATGACACCACCTCTCAACGATACAACATTTGACAGCCGGGTTGATCAAAGCATTGCGTTCACCTCCCAACAACGTTGTCATATCCCCACTAAAACACACATACAAGCATCAAGGATACACCCCATTGCTCCGACATTCCAGTCTAACGAGGATAAGGTGTAGCCGGGAAATAAGAGTTCAAAGCACTCCACAAGTAGTGCTCAATTAAAATACATAAGGTAGATCCGACTCAAGAGGGGACATATCAAACCATCTCAAAACATGTAATATAAGCATGTGAGATATCATACATTCTAAACATGAATATTTAATGTTATTACGTAAGTTTATATGATAAACAAACCATATAAACTATTACATGTGAGGAAATAAGGATAAGAAATAAGAAAGAATTACAGGGGGGACAGCCGGTCAAGTGGACCGGCTACCGGCTACCCGGCTGGCACCTCAGGGCAACAACTGACAACAACATTGAATATACAGGGATCCCCAGCCGGTGGGTCTGATCGGCTGCCGGCTACCCAGCTGGGGCCATAGACTAAATGAAAAATTGGAGAAAAAGGGGAAGGGTGAGAGTTCCAGCCGGTTGGGTCGGCTGCCGGCTGGCCGGCTGGGACTCGTAATCGATAAAAGATGTCAAACAATATACAGAGACGCCTAGCCGGTTGGGCAGATCGGCGGTCGGTCGGCCGGCCGGCTGGGATTTACGCATCAACAAAATACCAAATCTCAACCAATTTATCATCAGGGGCTCCCAGCCGGTGGCTGTGACCGGCGGCCGGTCAACCGGGCACGAAAACGCTACATTCATCAACCAAATCACTAACCCACTTGCTTCTCATTCAATTCTAACAACATTTACCAGCATCAAACCACATTTAATGTATAATAGTTATCACCAATCATTGGGTAAACATCAATTAAAGCAAACCCAAACACGTTTATTGCCCAACACAAGTTCCAACATGTTTAAAGAGCATATTTAACCACTTAAATGCAACTTAACATAGGATTAGTGAAGGAAAGCATGGAAGTTGGAATTCACAAATATGAAAGAGCAACAAACATGTTTCGTCATGAAATTTAAGCAATGGTTGTATCTTTTCCAACTAAAACTACAATTAAAACATTAAAAACGTAAATTGATATCGAGTAACCCTTCACCGTTACCTTTTTGCGTCTTCAACAATTTTCTTCTTCTTCTTCCACTTGATAATAGTCCTTGTCGGGGTCTTGGAGATCTCCACCTACACAGGACACAAAAGATGAATAAAATTCATTCTTGAGAAAGATGGAAAAATTGAAAATGAGAAGTTGGTAACTTTATTACCACACAAGGTAAAGGAGGATAAGAGAGGAAGATTAGACTAAAAATCAAGAGATTTGAGTGAGGAATGAGGTAGTTGTGTGAATTTTTGTGATAAGGGGGCTAAGGTTCAACAATGGTGAGAATAGGGTTTTGGTGAGGGTGAGGGTGAGGGTGAGGGTGATGATGAATAGTGCTGAGATTTGTGAGTGGAAAATGAATAGCACATGGGCCAAATCGGGTGAGTGGAGGATGGGGAAAGCCCAAAATGTGACATAAGGCGTGTCTCAACCAAAATTCCGAGTAGAGTCCGAATACGGACTCAGATTTGCTAAATTAGACACGGAAAACTAAGTTCTATTCTAAATCTAAAATTAAGCTAATTAATATTAATATAATATTATTAAATTATAACGGCTAAGAATACGGGTGCTACAATCACCCCCACCTTTTAAAAAGTTTTGCCCTCGAAATTTGAATAAAGGATACCTTAATCGAATAGGCTTGGATACTTAGCACGCATGGTAGCTTCCGGTTCCCACGTCTACTCTTCAACATTACCACATCTCCACAAAACCTTCACTAATGGTACCACTTTGCTTCTCAACTTTTGTCCTTGCGATCTAGAATGCGGATTGGCTTCTCTTCAAAGGACAAATTCGGCTCGAGGTCGGGAATCTCGGCTTGAAGGACATGGCTTGGGTAACTAAGGTACTTCCTCAATTGAGAAACATGGAAGACATCATGAACTTTGCCCAAATTCAGGGGCAAGTCCAACTTGTATGCTACGGCACCAATTCTTTTCACAATGTCAAAGGGTCCAATGTATTTCGTGCTCAGTTTACCCTTACACCAAACCTTTTAACACCCTTCATCGGAGATACCTTCAAGAATACTTTATCTCCAACTTCAAATTCCAATGGTCTTCTTCGGACATCGGCATAGAATTTCTGTCGGTCTTGAGTAGCTTTCATCCTATCACGGATGACCTTCACATGATCAATTGTTTCTACAAGGACATCGGGGCCTAAATCACGAACATCGCTCAGTTGATCCCAACAAATAAGGCTTCGGCAGTTTCTTCCATAGAGAGCTTCGTAAGGAGCCATCTTGATCGAGGCATGATAGCTATTGTTGTAAGAAAAGTCCACCAAGGTAAACTCTTTTACCAACTAGATTGGAAGTCGAGGACACAAGCTCTAAGTAAATCCTCCAAGGTCTGAATAGTCCTCTTGGTCTGACCATCGGTAGCGGCATGGAATGAAAGTCCATAGACCTTAATTAGACTCCTCTAATTAGTTACTAAATTACTAGTTAATTTAGTATTTAATGATCTATGTAACAAGCATGCAAATATAAAGACATTTATATAAAAGAAGAAATTTCCTCACATTGATATGGAAATAAAAAGGGCACAACAAGAACTCCTTCTTGTTGTTCTTGAGCTATTAATATGGATGAACAAGAATAATCTCCAAACTAGAAGACCTCCTTCAACTTGCACCAAGATGATACCAAATAATCTACCCTTATTATTAACTAGATAATAAAATAGATATTATGCTACTAATATTAGAATATATTACTACACTAGTAATACTTGGTAAGTATTAGTATTATGAGAGTTTTAGTGAGAAGGAGTGTTTTTGAGAGATGATTGAAAATAAGCAAGAATGAACTAACTATAAACTGAACAACAATTGTCCTATTTAAAGACAAGAGGGCCGGCCCTTAGATCACCAAGTGAGTGATTTTTTCTTCTTATTTTATTGCCATGCAAAGTGGTGGTGTGTTGTAGTGTAAGTCATGATTATAGGTTTATTATTCATGTCATAATCACATGTTACTTGTGAGTATGAATAAGAGCAACCATCATCACTACCCACTACAATATAACCGGCCATGTGAGGCCTAACTTGATCCATCTTGATTTTTGATATTTGTCCCATAAATACTTATTAATCATATGCTTAATTATCTTGTATAATTAAGTGTTAATTTGATCATATAACAATTATAATTAACTAATTAAGTGTTAATTATCTTGTATAATTAAGTGTTAATTTAATCATATAACAATTATATGACACAAATAAATGAATAATATGTACTTAACATTTTAAGTAATATTTTACCATTATATCAATAAATAATGGGTCCCACAATGCTTAGTTAATTTATTTTACAACTCCTTGTAAATGCAATTAACTAATTACCTCTATCTCAAAACCTCAACTAATTTAGTAATTTAACGATTAATTACTAAGTTAATTCTTATTTAATCATATTAAAATAAGATTTAAATTTATTAGTCAATTATCGCATAATTGAAAAATAAATTTAATCGAATTTGAGTTCATAACTCAATTTCTAATAATTAACTCTCGTACATATCGAATATATGTAATGGACTAATTAACTGTATCATATACAAATAATTAGTTACTATTTGGATTTCATCCTTTAGGTGTGACTGAAAGGGATCAGTTGATCACCGCCGTCATACGACAATAACGTCAAACTCTAGTCAGCCAACCGTTATTGATTTACATTAATCAACTGACTAATCATATATATAGTCAATAAATATCCAAATTATATTCCTTAATAAGATTTATTATGTGGCGCACTATTGTGAAGGACACCTACTCCAACAATCTCCCACTTGTCTGACACAAGTGTGCGTCACCAATTATCTTATCTCTTTATCACATCTCCCACTCAACGCAAGGTGTCTTTCTGGTCGCACTTACGATTGATTATATCTAGAGTGGTTTTCTCGATAGGGAGAGTAACTGTTTGACCGGAAAATCTACCATAGATCTCTTTCCGAGCGTGGCCACGCATTTACAGTTACTTCTCCTTGAGTGGCCTAAAGATGTTTGTACCCAACGTGGGTGGACAGTTCCTGTTGATACATCTACTCTGTATGATGCAGATCACCAAGATCCAGAAGATGTCCATCGGCCTCCTTTTACGGCACGACCTAGAACATCAACCAAAACCAATCGGAAACTGCACCGACTCAGATAGACGGTCGCCAGTCAAAAGAATCGACTCATAGGAATAAGATAGAAGACCCTGCCACGACCAGGCATCCAATAATTGATTTAAGGGTCTCTACAATATCACTGTCCGACAGAGTGTCACGCAGTCTGTCTATGTAAACGACCAGTCATCTCGATGACCCCATGGTGCTGAACCAATCATCGATCGACTTACAATCTAAACACTTCGAGACGTCACCTTATTGAGTGACTAGGGACAAAATACTACGTTCGGCTTATTCACTTGAATAGGGTCCAACATTGTCTTACAATCTATTCGGATAAACAAAGTATTAAATTTAGTCAAACTAAATAAAAGGGTTTATAATAAAACTCGAACAATGAATGCAATTATCATATATGAAATAATTAATACAACATTCAATTATTACATATTACATAATCTAAAGGAATTCTGGTACACGTCTCAATCCCATTGTGACGACATGACCATCATGCTTAGCCTTTGATAAAGGCTTGGTTAAGGGATCAGCAATGTTGTCATCTGTCCCAACCTTACAAATGTCAATTTCCTTTCTGTCCACGTAATCTCTAATTACATGATATTTCCTAAGTACATGTCTAGACTTGTTACTAGACTTGGGCTCTTTTGCTTGAAAAATAGCCCCACTGTTATCACAATAAATCGTGATAGGATCTTTGGCAGTAAGGACTACTGTTAGTCCTTCCAAAAATTGCCGAATCCACACAGCTTCCTTTGCAGCTTCAGACGCTGCAAGGTACTCTGCGTCTGTTGTAGAATCCGCTGTAACGATTTTCTTGAAACTCTTCCAGCAAACAGCTCCTCCATTCATCATATAAACGTATCCGGATTGGGATTTCATATCATCCCTATCTGTTTAGAAACTGGCATCTGTGTAACCTTTTACACGTAACTCAGTCTGGCCTCCAAACACTAAGAACGAATCCTTAGTCCTTCTCAAGTACTTAAGGATGCTCAAAGTGATCCCACTTCCCACAGGAAGAAAGCCTCTCTTAAAGTATTTCATGTTGAACCGATTAAGAATCTTATCAATATAAGTTTCTTGACTTAATGCTAGTATTCTTTTAGATCTACCCTATAGATCCGGATACCTAAGATGCGCTGGGTCTCTCCTATGTCTTTCATTTGAAATGTATCCCTAGCCACTCCTTCATAGAAGTGAGCATTGGAATATCATTCCCAATGAGTAGTATGTCATCTACATACAAGACTAGAAAAGTTACTTTACTCCCACTAAACTTCATGTATAAACATGGTTCCTCGACACTTCGAGTGAAGCCATTTTGTTTAATTACATGATCGAAACGATGATTCCAACTCCTGGATGCTTGTTTAAGACCATAGATGGATCTCTTAAGTTTTGCATACCTCTTAGGGTTTGATGGATCCACAAAACCTTCAGGTTGTGTCATGTACACTTCCTTTTTCTAGAATCCCCAAAGAAGGAAGGGTTTTGACATCCATTTGCCAAATCTCATAATTATGAAATGCGGCAACCGCTAAGATAATCCTTATGGATCGAAGCATGGCGACTGGGGCGAAGGTTTCGTCATAGTGAAGACCATGAACTTGGGTGAAACCTTTTGCCACCAATCTAGCTTTATAAACATCATTATGTTTGTCTATGCCACTTTTGATCTTATAGATCCACTTACACTGAAGAGGTCGTACCTCCTTAGGTAAATCAACCAAGTCCCATACTTGATTGTCGTACATAGAATCCATTTCGGATTGCATGGCTCCTAGCCATAGCTTTGAGTCGGGACTAGAAATGGCTGCTTTGTAGGTAGTAGGTTTGTTACTTTCAAAAAGTAACACATTATAGTCATCACCTTCCTCTATAATACCAAGGTATCTATCAGGTTGATGACTAATTCTGCTTGACCTCCTAAGTTCCGAAGGAAAAATGACCGTGTCAGACGAAGAGGGAACGTTTTCCTTGTCGTCCTTTTCGGTTTGTGGCTCTTGGATTCATCAAGTTCAAATTTTCTCCCACTCTGTCTTTTAGAAATAAAATCATTTTCTAAAAAGACTGCATCACGAGACACAAACACTTTGTCCTCGTGTTTACTGTATGTAGAAGTAATAAGCATGTGATTCGTTTGGATATCCTACGAAAAGAAATTTGTCAGATTTGGGTGCGAGTTTATCGTCAGACTTATTCTTAACAAAAGCCTCGCATCCCCAAATTCTCATAAACGACAAATAAGGGACTTTCCCTGTCCATATCTCATATGGAGTCTTGTTTGCCACTTTAGTCGGGCTTCGATTTAGTGAAAATAATGCAGATAAGATAGCAAAACCCTAAAAAAAAAATCAGAAAGCTCTGTTAGACTCATCATAGATCGAACCATATCTAATAAAGTTCGATTTCTCCTTTCGGACACACCATTTAATTGAGGTGTTCCAGGAGGATTCCATTGTGATACTATACCACAATCTTTTAGGTGTGAATCAAATTCATTGTTTAAGTATTCACCACCACGATCGGATCGTAGGGCTTTAATCTTTTTATTCAATTGGTTTTCTACTTCATTTTGAAATTCCTTGAATTTTTCAAAAGCATCACTTTTATGCCTCATCAAGTAGACATATCCATATCTACTCAAGTCGTCGGTAAAAGTAATGAAGTAGTGATAACCACCTCTAGCTTGGATAGTCATTGGACCGCATACATCCGTATGTATAAGTCCTAATACTTCACTTGCTCGTGTCCCTTTTCCCGTAAAAGGAGCACGAGTCATCTTGCCTAGAAGACAAGATTCGCATACGCCATAAGATTCGTAATCGAATGGTTTGATTACTTTAGATGAAACAAGTCTCTTTATGCGTCTTTCGTTTATGTGCCCTAAACGACAATGCCAAAGGTATGATTGATTAGGTTCACCTATTTTGAGCTTCTTGTTTTCTACATGATAGACCTCTTTTGCAATATCTAAAACATAAATACCTCCAATAGAAATGGCCTCGCCATAAACCATTTCATTTAAAGAAAAAGTACAACGATTGTTCTTAATACAAAATGAAAATCCTTCCATGTCTAACACGGAAATGGAGATAATGTTCTTGGTAAGAGTTGGTACATAATAGCAATTATTTAAATACAACTCTAAACCATTAGGCAAAAGAAGAACGTAGGTGCCCACGGAAACTGCGGCTACCTTAGCTCATTTCCCATGCGCAGGTCCACGTCACCCTTGGCTAGTGCTTGCACGTCCCTCAGCCCCTGTACATGATTACAAAGGTGAGAACCACAACCGGTATCAAATACCCAAGAAGATGTACTAGCAAAGTTAATATCTATCATATAGAGTGATGAAAGAATTTTACCTGACGTTGTCACACAACAGTCCTTCTTATCTTTCAAGTACTTGGGGCAATTGCGTTTCCAATGCCCTTTGCCATTACAATAATAGCAATCCACCTCCGCGTGTTTGTTGACCTTGGGCTTGGCCTTATAAAAGACCTTGCCTTTCCCTTGCCGGGACATTCTTGAAAGAGTCTTACCAGTTCCCTTGTTCCATTTCACTCACACCCAGGTTCCTGTTCTTCATTTTCAACTTTGAAAGCAAAAGACGTCCTGGGTTCAATCCCCACATGCCTCCATGTCCCTCTCCGCTTGGGTGAGGAGTGCATTTGGAGAGTCATGGCAAACTTTTGTCCCATGCATTCATTTTAAGTTCACCTAAATGGGTGTGGTTGAAACTTAGGGTGGGAGTGAAATGAAGGATTGACCCAACCAATGCTTCGGAATTTTACCCTAGACGAAATAAACGGGTCAGCGTCTCAACCATTTTGAGCACGTGTTGGGGCCAAACTTTTTGGCCCCTTTGAGCTTAGTGTCAAGGAATTTCGTTTAGCCGCCTTCATATATGGAGAATTTGGATGGGGGCTTGCGAAAACATCGACGTAATCCTCGTGAATATCACATATGCATTGAGAGATATCAATTGGAGTTTGAGTTTGGGTGAGATTGACCAAATCAAGACATTCTTGACGTCATTAGCAACCTTCAAATAAAGGTCATATTCGGCCCGAACTACCGCGGACGATCTTGGCGCGGGTTCGGTGGGGGGCTCTTCGACCAAGTAGCGAAGCACGTTATCGGATAACGCGGCGCTCTTGATCGGTCAACTCCCATTCAACGAAGTTACTTCCGTCATCTTTTAGGACACTTGTCCATGACGGATCTCAACCATGAGTCTTACCCAAGGTTGCGTTGTTGGATGAAGTTGACATTGTGCGAATATGGTTACTACAACAAAAAGAAATATATAAACATTCATTGTTAATTTACTTGAAAAACGTTTTAACAAGTTTAGCATTTATATAATGACCTCTCACTAAATTATATAAATGATTCCAAGACCCATCTTAAAATAAAAATAGTCATCGCATGCTACCTTTATCTAGAAATGGTAAGTCATTACTTGACTAATTCTACTCTTAGAACTCTTGGTTGACGGATTTCAACTAAATCCATCTCCTAGTCCCAAGATAACGCTTATGTCGTTGAGTCCAATCCAATTTTAGCTTGTGATCGTATCACCCTACTTACCCGAGGTAAAAAGGGACCCACGAGCGTGGTAGCCCTAATGAACACGGGATTCATAGGTGTTACTAATTGGTAAGGCTAATCTCAATTTTTTAAATATGTGAGAGATCTTGTCAATTTAGTTATTAATTCCATATTAGTGAACTAAGTCGCTGAATTGTGAATAACGTTGAATTGGCAATAACGGAAACTAAAATGCATGTGTGACGATTTTGGCATGAGCGGAAATAAAGCAAGCAACAAGCAACGGAAAAATCTTAGTATGGCCACCTAGCTAATCAAATTAACTAGATAATTACAAATTCAGAAACCAACTCCTTGGTCCCTTGTCTCTTCACTTGGAACACCTTCCAAAAATGGCACCGTCTTGAGAGGGAGTCACCGGTCTTCATAAAAATAATTACAAATATACAAATTCCTATTATACATTTATTCTATAAACTTAAATTAATAAATTATACAAACCGGCGATACGAGATCGCAATAAAATTACAACCAAACCGTTATTCCCTTACATTACGGGTAATAACGATTAAAATAACTAGGCCATACTAGGTACAAAATTTGCATAAATTATTAAATAAATGACATTCATTCATTCAACCATAAATAAATTGCTGCCAAAATCATGCCAAAATCGCCCTAAACACATTCATGCTCATTGTAGCTCGATTTTACGGGATTTATTGTTTTTTAACCATTAAAAATCAATATCAACATTTAAATCTCATTTAAATTCAAACTAATTAACTAAACTATTTTATAACTCAAAATTATTCCCTACTAATTTTGTTGGTAATTAATTAGATCGATTTGATTTCATTTGCTAAATATTACGGTTTAATCATAACAATTATGAAATAAACCCAAAATAAAATATAAACATCATAAAATATTGAAACCAAAAATTTTGTACATTCTGGAATATTTCCAGGAACTATAAAAATAAAAAAATATTTGTTCAAAAAATGAAAATTAATTTTATGAACAAATAGCTTTGTATTTAATGGTTTTATCAAATAAAAATCAATAAATATAGTGAAACAGTGAAATAAATTATTAAATTTCACCAAGATGATCAAAATAAAAATTTAAAATGTACCAAAACTTTTCAAGACCATAAAAGTATGTTTCAAATTTATGAACATTATAATCTCCTATTATCGACTTTTATTGTATAAAAATCAATAAACATGCAATACTTAATTAAAAGTCACGAAAATTTACTTAAAATATGTAAGATATGCATGTGAGATCATATTAAAATTTCATGGCCAGAATCAACATGCAACTATTTTTAGTTAACTTTTAACTCATAAAATGCATGTTAACTCGGTTTAAAAGCCAAAAATCAAAATAAATAGCAAATCAATCCCTATAATCACTAAATTTTACCACAAACATTTTAAGGTCAGTAGGTATACATGCACCAAAATATTTTGTCAGAATCATATTTTAGCTTAAATTATTTATTTATTAGTTATCTTATAACTTTAATAAAAAATGTCCAAAAGGAACATGCATGCTACAAGCTAGCTCTGATACCACATGAAAGTCCATAGACCTTAATTAGACTCCTCTAATTAGTTACTAAATTACTTGTTAATTTAGTATTTAATGATCTATGTAACATGCATGCAAATATAAAGCCATTTATATAAAAGAAGAAATTTCCTCACATTGATATGGAAATAAAAAGGGCACAACAAGAACTCCTTCTTGTTGTTCTTTAGCTATTAATATGGATGAACAAGAATAATTTTCAAACTAGAAGACCTCCTTCAATTTGCACCAAGATGATACCAAATAATCTATCCATATTCTTAACTAGATAATAAGATAGATATTATGCTACTAATATTAGAATATATTACTACACTAGTAATACTTGGTAAATATTAGTATTATGAGAGTTTTAGTGAGAAGGAGAGTTTTTGAGAGATGAATGAAAATAAGCAAGAACGAACTAACTATAAATTGAACAACAATTGTCCTATTTAAAGACAAGAGGGCCGGCCCCTAGATAACCAAGTGAGTGATTTTTTCTTCTTATTTTATTGCCATGCAAAGTGGTGGTGTGTTTTAGTGTAAGTGATGATTATAGGTATACTATTCATGTCATAATCAGATGTTACTGGTGAGTATGAATAAGAGCAACCATCATCACTACCCACTACACTATAACCGGCCATGTGAGGCCTAATTTGATCCATTTTGATTTTTGATATTTGTCCCACAAATACTTATTAATCATATGCTTAATTATCTTGTATAATTAAGTGTTAATTTGATCATATAACAAGTATAATTAACTAATTAAGTATTAATTATCTTGTATAATTAAGTGTTAATTTGATCATATAACAATTATATGACACAAATAAATGAATAATATGTACTTAACATTTTAAGTAATATTTTACCATTATATCAATATATAATGGGTCCCACAATGCTTAGTTAATTAATTTTACAACTCCTTGTAAATATAATTAACTAATTACCTCTATCTCAAAACCTCAACTAATTTAGTAATTTAACGATTAATTACTAAGTTAATTCTTATTTAATCATATTAAAATAAGATTTAAATTTATTAGTCAATTATCGCATAATTGAAAAATAAATTTAATCGAATTTGAGTTCATAACTCAATTTCTAATAATTAACTCTCGTACATATCGAATATATGTAATGGACTAATTAACTGTATCATATTCAAATAATTAGTTACTATTTGGATTTCATCCTTTAGGTGTGACCGAAAGGGATCAGTTGATCACCGCCGTCATACGACAATAACGTCAAACTCTAGTCAGCCAACCGTTATTGGTTTACGTTAATCA
Organism: Heliosperma pusillum; assembly: GCA_022085475.1. Taxonomy (NCBI): domain Eukaryota; kingdom Viridiplantae; phylum Streptophyta; class Magnoliopsida; order Caryophyllales; family Caryophyllaceae; genus Heliosperma; species Heliosperma pusillum. The sequence continues at coordinate 4,809 of JAIUZE010024588.1, read as the reverse complement.
ACTGACTAATCAAATATATAGTCAATAAATATCTCAATTATATTTCTTAATAAGATTTATTATATGGCGCACTATTGTGGAGGACACCTACTCACACAATCTCCCACTTGTCTGACACAAGTATGCGTCACCAGTTCTCTTGTCTCTTTATCACATCTCCCACTCAACGCAAGGTGTCTTTTAGGTCGCACTTGCGATTGATTATATCTAGAGTGGTGTTCTCAACACCGGAAAATCTACCATAGATCACTTTTCGAGCGTGGCCACGCATTTACAGTAACTTCTCCTCGAGTGGCCTAAAGATGTTTGTACCCAACGTGGGTGGACAATTTTTGTTGATACATCTACTCTGTATGATGCTGATCACCATGATCCAGAAGATGTCCATCGGCCTCCTTTTACGGCACGACCTAGAACATCAACCAAAACCAATCGGAAACTGCACCGACTCAGATAGACGGTCGCCAGTCAAAAGAATCGACTCATAGGAATACGATAGAAGACCATGCCACGACCAGGCATCAAATAATTGATTTAAGGGTTTCTACAATGTCACTGTTCGACAGAGTGTCATACAGTCTGTCTATGTAAACGACCAGTCATCTCCATGACCCCATGGTGCTGAACCAACCATCGATCGACTTACAATCTAGTGACTTCGAGACGTCACCTCATTGAGTGACTAGGGACAAAATACTAAGTTCGTCCTATTCACTTGAATAGGGTCCAACATTGTCTTACAATCTATTCGGATAAACAAAGTATTAAATTTAGTCAAACTAAATAAAAGAGTTTATAATAAAACTCGATCAATGAATGCAATTATCATAGATGAAATGATTAATACAACATTCAATTATTACATATTACATAATCTAAAGAAATTCTGGTACACGTCTCAATCCCATTGTGACAACATGACCATCATGCTTAGCCTTTGATAAAGGCTTGGTTAAAGGATCAGCAATGTTGTCATTTGTCCCAACCTTACAAATGTCAATTTCCTTTCTGTCCACGTAATCTCTAATTACATGATATTTCCTAAGTACATGTCTAGACTTGTTACTAGACTTGGGCTCTTTTGCTTGAAAATTAGCCCCACTGTTATCACAATAAATCGTGATAGGATCTTTGGCAGTAGGGACTACTGTTAGTCCTTCCAAAAATTGCCGAATCCACACAGCTTCCTTTGCAGCTTCAAACGATGCAAGGTACTCTGCTTCTGTTGTAGAATCCGCTGTAACGCTTTGCATGAAACTCTTCCAGCAAACAGCTCCTCCATTCATCATATAAACGTATTCGGATTGGGATTTCATATCATCCCTATCTGTTTGGAAACTGGCATCTGTGTAACCTTTTACACGTAACTCAGTCTCGCCTCCAAACACTAAGAACGAATCCTTAGTCCTTCTCAAGTACTTAAGGATGTTCTTTACGACTATCCAGTGACTCTCACCTGGATTTTCTTGGTAACGACTTGTCATGCTCAAAGCATATGCAGCATAGGGACGAGTGCACATCATAGCATACATGATTGATCCAACAGCAGATGCGTAAGGGATCAATTTCATGCGTTCAATCTCCTCGGGTTTCGTAGGGCACTCTTATTTGCTCAAAGTGATCCCACTTCCCATAGGAAGAAAGCCTCTCTTAGAGTCTTTCATGTTGAACCGATCAAGAATATTATCAATCTAAGTTTCTTGACTTAATGCTAGTATCCTTTTAGATCTATTCTATAGATCCGGATACCTAAGATGCGCTGGGCCTCTCCTAAGTCTTTCATTTGGAAATGTATCCCTAGCCACTCCTTCACAGAAGTGAGCATTGGAATATCATTCCCAATGAGTAGTATGTCATGTACATACAAGACTAGAAAAGTTACTTTACTCCCACTAAACTTCATGTATAAACATGGTTCCTCGACACTTCAAGTGAAGCCATTTTGTTTAATTACATGATCGAAACGATGATTCTAACTTCTGGATGCTTGTTTAAGACCATAAATGGATCTCTTAAGTTTGCATACCTTCTTAGGGTTTGATGGATCCACAAAACCTTCAGGTTGTGTCATGTACACTTCCTCTTCTAGAATCCCATTCAAGAAGGCGGTTTTGACATCCAAATCTCATAATTATGAAATGCGGCAACCGCTAAGATAATCCTTATGGATCGAAGCATGGCGACTGGGGCGAAGGTTTCGTCATAGTGAAGACCATGAACTTGGGTGAAACCTTTTGCCACCAATCTAGCTTTATAAACATCATTATGTTTATCTATGCCACTTTTGATCTTATAGATCCACTTACACTGAAGAGGTCGTACCTCCTTAGGTAAATCAACCAAGTCCCAGACTTGATTGTCGTACATAGAATCCATTTCGGATTGCATGGCTCCTAGCCATAGCTTTGAGTCGGGACTAGAAATGGCTGCTTTGTAGGTAGTAGGTTCGTTACTTTCAAAAAGTAACACATTATAGTCATCACCTTCCTCTATAATACCAAGGTATCTATCAGGTTGATGACTAATTCTGCTTGACCTCCTAGGTTTCGAGAAACAAATGACCGTTCTGTCAGACGAAGAGGGAACGTTTCCCGTAGTTCCTTTTTCGGTTTGTGGCGCTCTTGGACTTCATCAAGTTCAAATTTTATCCCACTTGTCTTTTAGAAATAAAATCATTTTCTAAAAAGACTGCATCACGAGACACAAACACTTTTTCCTCGTGTTTATTGTAGAAGTAATAAGCACGTGATTCCTTTGGATATCCTACAAAAAGACATTTGTCAGATTTGGGTGCGAGTTTATCTGTGACAACCCTCGCGAATGCGGAAATATAAAACAAACAAGCATGTGAAATATATAGCGGAAATATGAAGTTTTAAAAACTTTTATACATGCTTGGAAAGAATACGAGGAGTGTCAAAAATTACAAAGTAAAGCACGAATTATACTACATCAAGAGACGAAGTCTCTCCAAAATGTTAACAAGTAAAAGTGTTTAGCAAATAAGCTAAAATCGTCTAGAGTTGTTTTAATCCAGGGACAACGCCCTCTAGCTCACACCCGAACCCAAAATGTCAAGCAAAAAGCCAACCATGCAAGCAACCTGTTCATCCATGAAAAACATGAACGCCACAATCAGTGGGGAGTAACTCCGGGTTCTCCCAGCCATATCACATTAAACGTACATAGAAGGAAATAATACCAAAGTAGAAGCATGCATATATAGATATACATGTGAGATACGATAAGAATAGATAGGCAATTCAATATATAATGATAAAAGCATATAGAATACAAATCCGAATCCATCATGTGATTCAAAGACTCGGGGAAGACACTCTTAGGCAACCGAATACGCTCACTAGGGCTTGCATCTCACCGTTAGCGGTATAAGTTTGATAAGATTGAGACTCGACAAACAAACCATGCCAAGTCATGCGATGATCACAATAAATCAAACATATTATCATCCATTCACGAACCAATACATTGACGGTGCCCAATCATGCAATGACCATGAATAATATCATGAAATCACGCATTCAAGAACGACGACACAAAGACGACATCTCTCACAGTAAATGAAACGCACTAGCACCGTGTACATGGCAAGTATGATTAAAAGGCATCCACGGGATAAGACATTTCCCTGAACTCATACACGATGCTACATTTCGTATATGTAGACTAATTTCCTCCTGGTAGAACGACGATATAAAGATCCGGTACTAGTCTAACCTGGCCAGGACTCTCGGAATAAACGTGTTCTGATTCGACATGCGATAAAGCGTTTCGCATCCAAGACTCAGTCAATCAATGACGCCGAGTACCCCAAATTCGGTAGATCACAAGCCTCATAACAAGCGGTACGCTACATGCAAATAACACCACCTCGCAAGTACACAACATTTGACGGCCGGGTCGATCAACGCATAGCGTTCAACTCCCAACAACGTCGTCGTATGCCCACTAACACATGCATTTAAGCAGTAGGATACCTCTCCGTTCCGACATTCCAGCCTTACGAACGGGAAGGTAGCCAAGGGAATGAGAATATAAAGCACAAGACAAAATAGTGCTCAAACCGTATCATTTGTAAAAACCGACTCAAAGTGGGACATATCAAAAAACGTCACAAAACATGTGAATATGGCATTATATAAATGTAAATATGATAAACATGAATCAATACATGATACATAAGCATTAGACCAAGTTTAAGAAGCATAATAAATAGGAAACATAGATACCTCTCCAAAACAACAAGTTTGGAACTAACTAAAACAAGGGTTCACTTCAAACTGTCATAACTAGAGTTCTAGACATGCAAATACAGAAATTCTAAGTCGAGGTGATAGCTTATCCTCTTACGGTTCCAACGATAGGTCACAAGCCCAAAACAAGCAAGTAACGAAGGAGATATGATCATTTTACGAAAAGGGGTCAGTGCAGTAAAACTGCACAAGTCACGACCGTGACTTGTATTTCACGCCCGTGACATGAGTTACCAATTCACCCGAGAGCCTTCAACATAAATTCAATCCTATCATTTCCAATTCTCATAATTCATTTCTAATAACTATCAACAATCAATATTCATCATCAACAATCATCAAATAACAACAATCATCATCCATAACATGAATCCTAAGCTTTCTAATCGTATTCTAAATATGAATCCTAGCATATAAAGCATGTAAAACACGTAAATGATATCGAGTAACCCTTCACCGTTACCTTTTCGCGACTTTAATTGATTTCTAAACCTTCCTAATCTCCACCTACATACAATTAGATAATAAAAGATGA
>JAIUZE010024587.1:0-44025 GCA_022085475.1 Heliosperma pusillum | reverse complement strand
TTATTCTTAATTCATAGCATGCTAATATTTTCACATTTGAATTGGTGAATTAATTTGTCTTTTGTAGTTGTCAGGTTGAAATATAGGCAAAGGGGAAGTTCATGTTTCATCATAAAAATGTACACATTTTTTATTTGGACAGATTTATTAATGTCAAACCTAATAATAGAAATTAGGATTGGGATAGATGAGACCAAATTTGTAACCAAAACCAAAACTTGGGATTAATTTTGTAAAAGAGCCGAAGTGGGATTACTTTTGGAAGATTGTCTAAACGTTGGATTATTTTTATGTAATTTGCCATTTATCAATAATAAATTCGTATTAACCACGACTTTGTTCCATGGCCTTAAAAAAGTTATGTCTCTTGTGTATGGTAGAAAGTATATACAAAGAAAAATATTTAACAAAACCCTAATCATTTTCTCTCTATTTCTTGATTTATACTTCTGACTATCACAATCGTCTCATTTGAACATTCAAACTTCAAAGATGTTGACAGTACTGCTTGAGTTTGTCCTTTTAAAGTTGTACTTTTTGAGACAATCGCAATACCAGGCCATACCCCCTAATAAAATTGAAATCAATTGGTCATACTTGTATTAAACATGGCATTTATCTGTTTTCATTGAAAACAGGTCGGATTATCTCTCATAAAGAGGCAAATGAGAGGTTAAGTGGGAAACTAAATGGATTCCCACTTTCCCTCCCACTTATTTCCTTGTGAGAGGGAATCTATCCGTCTAAATTGAAAACGGATATGTACTGTATTCAACGAGAATTTATGAATTGAAATTACCCTGGCAACTAATTATTGTGCGAAAACCAATTCATTGTCATTGATCAGTTATAAACATAGGTTAGCTGTAGGATTTACAATTAGCTTTTACTCTACTACCTAATTAGTAATTACAGTAACAGTTTTGTTTTATAGTGGTGCTTCTACTGTTTACTGTCAAGTGTCAACTTGCTGCCTACTGCTCTCTATCTGTTGCAACTTGTGAATCTGTGATCACTTGTAAACAAGCTAGTTTTTCTGTCATGTAAAGAGATGGAAGGTGACCCAAATAAGACGAAATGTGAGATCATCCCGAAGCAAGAGTCGCACTAACTAGATCACCATCCATTTTTACTCTTAATCACCCCATAATTATTTTGACCCATTTATACCCTCTCAAGGAGCAAGTCATGACCTAGGTCACCAATTCAATCATTTTTTACTTTCCAACGTTTCCAATCATTTAATTTCCCACATTCTCTACCCTACTCAAACCCAACAACCAATCAAAGAGTGTCATCTACAAAGTCACCAAGGTCATGGGGTCATACAAGGTCATGTTAATTTGATCCTTAATTTGTGATTAAAGTGACCCAACAAGGTCGTGACCTCCCTCATGACCTTCCTTGAGGATGGTCTAACAAAAGTATTTTCTAAGTTATTAAAAGCTTATTTGTTACGTGGTCACATTTATCATTAAAAAACGACATTTGGCCTGTCATTTTAAAAAAGACGAAAATTGTCCGTTTTCAATGAGAAAAAACATTTTGAATAATAGGTTTTGAGTTAGGTATTGGGCACCTTAATTTTAAAACACGAATTCCTGTGTAGTACCTTTTTAATTTAAGACAACTTTTACACTCGAATAAGATAAATGTGAAAATAAAAGAAGATTGTGTGAGATTTTAAGCTAAGAGGATTTTAATCAAAACCAACTGCTTTCAATCTCGATCATCTTTATTCCCCATCAACAATACCTTTTGTTTTTTCTATTTTTGAGTAAAAGAGTGAAATTTTAGCATCTAGGTTAAGTATTTGAAAAACTTTCGAATGAGCCTAAGAATACATTGTGTAATTTTAATTTTGAAAAGCAAACAATCCTCTATCTATTAAAACCCAAGCAAATACTGCATTCTCATGAAGCCACATCAGCAGCTCAATCAGCAATTTCTAATTTTCTCCAAGTGGGACCCACCACATCTGCACATGATTTTTCTTTTTATTCATTCTAATTGTTTAACTTTGTTCAATACTGACGCTACCTACGTTCACATATCATCATTTGATTAATTTCTGTAGAAGAATGAGGCTGAGAATCAATTGCACTGAATTACTCACTATTAAAGTATTAATGTATAGCAACAACAAAGTTTTTTGATAAAAGACGAAAAAATTAACTTGACCCAAAATTAGAACCTTTACATAATACTCCGTAGATATTAACAAACGAATAAATTACAATAAAAAATAATGATAAAAAACCGGGCCAAGTAAAAGTACATTAAAATTTTGGATTTTTTTAAAATCAATGTAAAATAAGCTTTAAATAGACGAAAAAAATAAAGTACTTAATAAAACTTGAAGTAGCAAGAAAATTATTTAAAATTTACATACAAAAATCTAAATTAATTTGTGAAATTACATTAAAATGTTAGATTTTTTTTAAATCAACAAAAATAAGTTTCAAAAAGATTAAAATAATTAATTAATATAAATACAAAGAAAATTGTATAAAAAGTACATATATGGCTCTAAATTAACTTGACCTCGAAATAAATTAGACAATCGAAGTGACGATATAAGCATAGTTGAAGAGTGTTTACAGTTTGTTTGAGTGAATTTGAGGGAGATGGGGGAGTGAGTGCTTTAGGGAGCAGTGATAAATGCTGAATGCGGCGACAAAAGGAGTGTGATTTGAGGGTGAAGGTCAGTGATGGTGAAGGAGTATATTTAGATGATTGTGGGGGTGAGAGTTAGGGTTAGGGTTAGGTAGAGTGGGTTTTGGTTTGGGTTGTTGGTTTGGGCTATGTTTATAAATGTGAGTATATGGTAGGATAGTCTGATTGTGTTAGTAAATAGTAATAGCATTGGTTCAATTGTAATTTGTAAATTGTACAATTGAGCTAATTAGGTTTATTGAAAATGGATATATACGATTTAAATTTAAGACAACTTAAATAAAATATAAAAGACGATTACAAAAGCATAATGTGTGAGTACTATCAACTTATTTGTCTTATCTTTGCATATGAAGTATTAATTGACCCGTATTAATATAAACAGAGATGTTCGTCCTAAGAAAAATCCACTGACTTAAATTTATTGTCTATTTTTTGGGGGGCTTTATAGCTAAAACGTTTAATTGTTTGTTCTGATGGGATGAAGATGAATTCAAGTTTTATGGATTTTTTAAAATTAAACGTGACATGAAATGTTAAAGTTTCATACTTTGATCAAAATACGTATAAGTATTCATATAATAAATAAATGCAACAGTAACGATATATTGCTACATTAATGATACAATTAGCTTACATAATAAAGAATATAAGTCTCTTTGAAAACGGATATATTCGTCTTAGGTTAAAACGGGTCAAGTAGCATCTCACTTGAATGGAGAAGACAAAATTGAAATTCTAGGGAATAACAAGATGTTTGTCCTATCTATTCAAATGAGTTATTAATTTAACTGTGTTAAGGTTAAGACGGATACTTTCGTCTGAAATGAGAATTTGGGAATAAAAAAGAAGAGGATTAGTGGGCCAGAATCACTCTGTGGAAAAAAAATGCACCCTAAACGTCGAGCATGTGACCAATTTAATGCAAGGTATAAACTTCCACTGAGATAACGAGTATAGCAAGACTTATGGTTGTAGCAAAGCGTAAATAAATGAGGCCCATCAGCTCATCCTAATGTTGCGCCGCGGTTGTAAGAACTGAACCGACGCCCAATGAATGCTCCTTATTTTAATAGTTTTTGAATAAAGATTAATAATAAATTTATTCGGTAATAATAAAATTTCAAAAAAGCAAAGCCGCGTAATTTTGCACGGGTTTAAACACGCTCATTTATAAGCTCATGTGTGTAACGATGGCGCATCATATTACAACCCGTGCATTTTGTGCACGAGTTTAAAACTAGTATATCTTAAAAATCAATGAAATTCTATATATCTCGATAACAGGGAGTACTCGAGATTTGAATAAAGATGTGTATTGTAAGAGAATTTGGACAATTAACCAAACTAATAAATATTTACGGTTATAGCAAGTATCACTTGAAAACCACCTAAAAGCAAGTGTTATCTTTGATCTGAATCGAACGGAGTATCATTTTTTTTATTATAATCTATTACTCCCTCCAATTAATTATGTTGTTCACTCTTTCTCTTTTGAGCTAAGGCTCTGATGTTCCCTCTTTTCTTATTTGTGAGTAGTTGTGTGGTCCAAATTTAATTGAATGTGTGGTAGAGTGTTTTGTGTGGTCCAAATTGATTTCCTTAATCCTTGTATTCAAAAGAAAAGGAAACAACATGGATATCGGAAGGAATACTTCATATACGGTATTAAATAATCTCACATTCTGAAATCGTTTACTCACTTCCTTCATACTACTCCGTACAATGTTTCAGTTTTTTCACGAAGTTGCTAGTTTGTTGTAAATTAGAAATAAAACATTTCTCTGCAAATGATAACAACCAAGTAATTAAAATTGTGATATTAATAAATGCAAATGATCTCACGACAACCCAGCTTATTAAATTTGCAACTCCTAACATTTTTTTCACAAACTCTCATTTATGACGGACATATTCATAGCAAGCTTACAACATGTTAAATAATATTAATGTAGGATAGATAAGACAAAAGCAGACTGCATAGGGAGCAGCATTCTGTTTTGTTTTATCTACATACATGAATAATATTTAACCTGTCGCAAGCTTGTGACAAATATGTCCGTCACGAGAAAATTGCTACACTTTAATTATTAGCAGGTCAGAAATATCCAATTAATAATAGTAACAACAAAGTTGAATATCAAAAACAAGGTAGAATGCAACGTATTAATCACAAGTTAATTTAATCGTATCAGCAGCATCACCAAGCAAAGTGTTACAAAAGGCTACAATTTTGTACTTACCTTTTCTACCATCATAAAAAAAACAATCAAATCACTAAAACTTTAACATCTTAAATTAATCACGATATACATATAAATATCCCCGTACAATAACCCAGTACAACCCAATATCGCTATCTCATTTTCCTAAAAAAAAAAGCAAGGTGCAAGCTTCTAACCTGTCACCCTTAATTTAATCCAACCCATTGAAGTGAAGCTGTTGTTGATGATGATTATGGTTAAGTAAATCACCCCAAACTCCACTTAAATTACTCCCGGTAACTTCATTATTAACGTTATTACAACAAGTACTATCACTTCTACTAATACCCATATTAACCCTAGTCTCAATTTGATTAAATAACCACTCCGTTGGACCCACCTCTATTTTCCTTAATGTATCGCTATTTCCGTTATTATTATTGTTATTATTTCTATCCGTAGAAGTATTAATCTCCAAATTGTTGAACAACTTAGTCGTCCCTCCTTGAGCCGTCTCTTGATTATCGTCAGCTTTATTTTCATCATCGATTTTCGAGGTTGTAGCGTAAAACATGGCCAATCTTTGCTGTTGTAACTTCCAGTGCATTTCTTGATTAATAGAACTTAATGACTCAAATGATGATATTGAATTTTGAAGTTCATTTCCTCCAGGGTCACCATGAACCAATGTTGAATAATTCATGTCCATTAAGTTCAGTCCAAAATACGGTCCACTCTTAGGAAGAGTGGGCATGTTGTATACCCCCGCAGAGTCAAACCCTATATCGGGAGTCTGTACTCCCACCGGGTTCATGAACTTGAACCCGGTAAGGTTGTCATGGGTAGGGTTTGTGGTTTTGAGTCTCTTATTGGTTTTACGACAACCGCCACCGATAGGGACGTTACGGAGGGCCCCACCTCTAGTCCAGTACCTTCTACAAGTCTTACAAAAGTGTCTAGGTTGGGTTAAGCTGTAGTTGTTGTAGTAGCAAAATTTGGTGTTAGATGAGTCGCATCTAGGGCATTTTAAAGGTTGTTCTTGTGGCGGTTTTTGAGGCGGGTTTTTTGAATTGGCGGATTGGTTTTCGGGTTGGGGAGGGAGGGTTTTTGGGGATAACATTGGTTGGTGTTTTGAAGAGAAATGTTATGGAATGGAATGGGTTTGTGGGTTATTGTATGGAGGTGAGGTTATATATATATATGGGTGGTGGTAGTCTTGTGATAATGTTCATGAAAGAGTTGTAATGAGGTGGGTTTGGTACTTTGGTAGTTTGGAGAGGAATATATGTTGTGTTTGCAAATTGAAGGAAGAGGGAGTGAGTTGGCAATGAGATGATGAATTTATGAGATTAAGGGAATTGAGAAATTAAGAAATTGATGAGGTTTTATTTACTTGCAAGAAAATGATTTTATACACACTTTTTCTAAATAAGATTTGTTATATATTCCGACATTATAACTGAGTAATATCTGGATTTAGTATCACCCTTTTACATACCTTTATATAAACTCATATTAAACTCATATCTGGTAATACATACGTTAAATGAACTGGGTCTACATAAGAACATGTGAGATGGTGACACCGAGACTATGTATTACCTGGTGATACCCTAAGTCTCTAACATTATCCCATTTTCCCAATGATAATGAGAGTTCATTTAACGTCTTTAAAAATATTCATTTGTAAGGTGATTGACTCTCTACTCTTTTATAAAAAGTTCAAATCTAACATTTGTTTAGGTTGTGTTATTTTCTTTGGAGAGATATTTCTGTAACAAAGATTAGCTCGGATTGCCTATCTGCTAGTATAGGCATCTATTGTGTGAATTAATAATCAACAAGTATATAACTTTCATAATTAAATATAACTTTCATAAGTCAGTCTCAAATAAGATAGTTATAAGCATGATATAAATTCAATAATTATAATTTCTAACAATGTATGAAATTTTTTAGATCCATTACGCATTACAATCTTCTTAAATAAGAGTATAATTTTTAATTTACAAATTTCATTTAATACTAGTACTATCCGCTTTAAGTTTAAGACGATTCAAATACATACCAAATTATCTCACTTCGTCAGTTGTAGTATTAGAAAAATACAAAAAAATTTGTTTTATTATCACCATTAATAGTATTTGACATGTCTCTTATTGTTTTTAATTAGGGGCGATTTAACTATTTAAGCATCCAACGTCTTACTCATGACTGTAGACCTGGAAAACAGGTCAATGAGGCCGGGTTAGTTTCGGGTCAGCTATTTTCAAGTTATTCATGGATAATAATCTGTTTGGAACAACAAACATTCAGATCGGGTTATAATGGTCGGATTATTCAGATCGGGTCATTTCGAATCGGGACAGTTTTACGGGTCTACCTACAGTCATGACTCATGAGTCATGGACTAAAGATCCGAACACTAAACAAGAAGTAGGATGTGATAGGCAGAAGATGTTAAGCGGCGAGTAACAGAAGACAGAATATTAGAGTAAGTATGGCAGATAGTGGGCAAAACAGAGTGATGAATACTGTTAAAAACAGGTCTGATGATAACAGCGGAAATAATGCAGAGATAGTAGGGTGAGTAATAGAAAATTCAGTTCACGCCACTGCACCTCTTGTCTACTCTTTCCTATGATCTGTCACTGTTAACTCTTCCTTCTTACTTTCCTCTATGCTCTTTAGTCTTTCCCTAATTCTATGTCTTTGTCTTTTACCTATTCTCCATTTCTTCCAACTTTTAATCCATTCATACATAAAATAAAATTATGGTAACTCTTCAGTCTTCTCTACTAGGAGTAATACTCCGTATAATTTACGTTTAGTGACCCGTGACCTAAATGATAAAATTAACCAAGCTTTGTCTAATTGTCTTAACTAAATACTTCTCCATTTCATTCGAAACACGTTATTTATCTTTCACGTTTGACAATGTACAACTTATAACGTAAATATCGTAACTTTTTAATTATAAATAATTATAAAAATTTGGATTTTTATTGTACTTATAAAGGCGAATCATATAATATCGTATCTGATTATATTTTCTCTTATATAATGCACGGAATTTTGAAGATCATTTCACATAGATAATGTCAAAAAATGAAATAATGTGTTTGATTTTGAATGAAGAGAGTAGTTAGTTTTAAGCAATTAAAACAACTTTTAAATATACGGAATATTTGTTATTAAGATCAATATATATTTAGAGTTTTTTTTTTCCTAAAAAATTAGGAGAACATCATGAAGTGAAAATAAGATCAATATTTAAACTTTCCTACAAAGGACATCCATAAGATAAGATCCTCTCCAAAGCAAAACCCATAAAATTAAGGCTTAAAGTATAATGAGATTATCGAACTAAGACATCAAATTTAATCTGCATATTTAAAGACTAGTGACAGAGCCAGGATTTTGAATTAGCAGGAGTGATAAATTTAGCGAGTGCAAGTGATAATAGTATAAGGTAATCTCGAAAAATTCTGAACATTCGAAAATTTTAACTAAACATTTCAAAATGTTCACTTCCAGCTACAAAAGTCAACATTCCGGTGATTGATTTTGCTTTCACACGTATGGGTGTATTAGCAAGACTAAACACACCATTTTATATGTTTTTTTTTGGCAATAGTAAAGAAAAGTTTTACATACTCATAGCCTTTTTCGCAAGGTAATGGACAATTTTATTTAGGGAGCGGGGTATGTAACTAAAACATAAGCAATGAAATGAGAAGGCTATTTGTCGGATATCATCTAGGATCCCTTGGATCTCATGGTGCCCTTTCTCAATATTGAAAATTTGAAGTAGAAGTTGAAGGCAGTCCGACAGGACGCGCACGTGAAGAAAGTTAATAGCCCGACACCAAATGAGTACTTCCTTAATACCAGTGGCTTCCGCTTGAAGTGGTCCTTCTGCCCATAGATTCTTTTGGTCCTTATAAAAGACATTTGAATTATCAAAAGCAACCCACCCAATCGCAGAACGCAGGTTGGTCATCCAGCTCGCATCAACCTTAATACGAATAACACAACAAGAGGATCCAAGACCCACAAAAGGCATAGGGTATGTGTGTAACAACCCAGTTTCTCAAATGACTTAATTAACAAAAATGCGGAATAAATACTAAGTCACAAAAATCAGTAAAATTTAAAACCGTCAACTCAGAATGAGTTGCTTCATAAAAACTGGGTCTCAAAACATAATACAAAGTTTTCTTACTGAATTACATTAAAATAAGGTTGGACAGTATTAAGATTTTGTTACATCAACTTATTAAAGATGAAAATTAGATAACATTTCCTCTCGACAAACCCCTTCCTAAGTTTCAGTCTTCAAGATCCAAGTCACCTGAAACATTATTAAAATAAAACTGCCCCACTTAGTGGGAGTAACCTAACCGTCCTCTATCAACGGCCTCAATCATGTAGAAAATTAGTTATGCAATTAGGCGGTCAAACATACAACTCCAGTCACATTACAACTTCGACACGTACACCATGTGACATGTACATGAAGTAGCACATAAGTTCATGTGAACAATTTACATTAAGCATGTGACATAATGATCCCGAGAGCATAACAACATTATTTAACAACCTATTACATCAAACCTTCTTTATTATCAACAAGATAAGTTCAAGTAGGCGTCATGTGAGTAAAACGTGTAGTCATTTATTTTAAAAACATTCATCTCTTTTGAAATTAAGCACGGGACGTGACTACTAATGTCTCACGCTTACTCAAGGCTTGCATCTCACTTTGAGTACGAATGGGAGCATCAATCCCGCCGATCACACCGATACTAGGAGGTTTACATCTCACCCCTAGTGCTCAATAAGATCGAATCACTAAATTGACTTAGTTTAACAACCGGAATCGTGGGGAAGAACAGACTGCTAATGGATGGTCTCAGAGGTCACATTTAAGTGACATGTCCCATACACTTCGAGGCACCAAGACAATCGCAACTGTCAAGGTCTGTGCACGATCGCAACCGTGAAATAATATTAATTGCCAAGATATCTGAAAGGAAGTAAAGCTGATCAAGCTCCTGTCAATATATGCGCATATACCCACTCCACAACTCCTCGGAACACGCAGCTCCTTAGTGGCAGTTGGTCGACTACTATCCTAACGACAATCCCTCCACACGCAGCTTTGGGATGTACTGTCCATACTCATATAGCATAAGCTCTCTGAGCAATCTCCCGTCACGTTGATCCCTAAACCGTACCAAGATAGCGCCCAACACGCAAAACAAATGACTCATATATGTCTAATAGATACGATGTCACATAGATATACTGACCGACCGGAATATTACCAATACATTGGTATCTGGCTCAGAGGTCCCATTCAAGGGGCATACCCAAGATAACCAAAATTACCATACTGACTTAGAGGTCCCGTTCAAGTAAATAATATCGGACCTATAAACTCCTGCAGGTCCTAGTCCAAGTTAATATACATACTAACCCATAAGTGCATTAACTCTATTAGAGTTTCATAGGTATTAATCTTAATCGAGTAGTTTTCGCATTTGAGATTTGGTACATTTTCTTCAATTAATAGATTAGAAACATAATTCATTATTTCTAGTTCATTATTCAAGAATTAATATTTCTAGGTATTTTATTCTAAGTATAAATTTACTTTGACTTAGTAACTTTTGACTAATTAATTAGTCAATGGTTAACCAAGGTCATCATAGTCAACTCACAGCTTAACTAATATTTTAATTAGTCAAGGCATGACTAGAGACAAGTCCCTAAGTGAGTATTTAATATTCCACTAATGTCCTTATATTATGATACGGAGTTACTCAAAATTCGATGGTAAAATAAGTGTTTTAAACTTAAAACTTTCAAAGACATTTTAGTTCAAAATTTTACTAAATTCATAAAGATCGTTAGAATCGTCTTTAGACCTTGTTAAAGTCCTTAAAAGTCTTTTCAAAAATAGTCTTTGAGATAAGATACAATTAAGCTTTTAAAACAATTATTAAATAACTAAGTAAGGTAGTTTAAATCATAAAATGAATATTTTTATGAAAATAGTTAAAAAATATATTTTTTTATTCTCCTTTCTGTATTGAACTTGTAATTATTTTATGGTTATAATTTAAATTATTTTAAATCAAAAAATATTAAATTCGTATTAAACCATGAAATCAGTTGTTTTGTTTATTTTTGAAACAGAATCAAAACTTAATATATTTCAACGAAACTTTGCATGCTGGTTACTAATGAAATAAGTGAACTCCTGTAATTATTTCATAACTTTTAAAAGACAAGCGGTTTCTTTGGGTCTTCCCTTTTTAGTGGATAATCCCTCCTTACCTGAAGAGGCGGGAGAGCAGCCGAGGACACCTAGCTCTGGGGCTTGGCGCAGGTTTTCATCTTTTTCCTTCGGTAAGCGACCGCTTCCCTTTCGTTATAATTTACTGAATTTTGTACAGTATTAATACTTTAATAAATCTTATAAAATAGAAGAAAAATCGTATCGATGCAAGGTCAGGGCCTAAAAATCCTAAAAATCAGTAAGTACAACATATTAAAATTTCAACTCCATGCAATGTATGAAACAGAACGAGCATAATAAACAAGTTTCGGTATTTTCATAAAAGTTAACATACACATATCATTTTCCATTTTGACCTTGTTTTAGTGGATCTAACATGTGAGTATCTACTAAGTATTTTATGCCTTTAGGTATATTTTTCATGCGAGGTGATAACACAAATAGTAGGAACACACATATGTTAAAGACATGTACACTTCTCATGATAACTTATTCTAGGCTATTATTCATGATGATCATTGCATGTAGCAAATAAATCTTATATTATCCTAATTACATACTTGTTAGAATGACCTATTCTACCAAGATTTTTTTATTCGCCTCCTAACTAAATTACTAGTCTTCTACAATTACGAGGCAAAGGAATTAGGTTAGGTTACCTTAGAGATTTTCCGGGTCTTGGATATAGTCAAATATGCTCAAATCAACTAGCTCCTCCTCCTCTTCTATTTTTGGTTTAGGGACAATAATAAAAACAATAAACAAGTTAGTAAAAGCTTACATAATTAGTTAAGTTCTTTATAATTAAAGAGGAGTTTAGAAGGAAGAGATTAAAATTATACATGTTGAACTCAAGAGTTGAAACTAGAGAAAGGTGAGCATAAGTAATGTTGGTGGAAGTGTGGAACAAGTGAGGATGAATGCAAAAGGTGGAGTAGTAAAGTGGTGAGTAAATATGGAGACTACCCTCTTTCATTTATGCTCAAAGTTTGCG
This sequence comes from Heliosperma pusillum, assembly GCA_022085475.1. NCBI lineage: Eukaryota > Viridiplantae > Streptophyta > Magnoliopsida > Caryophyllales > Caryophyllaceae > Heliosperma > Heliosperma pusillum. Next base: position 31,844 of record JAIUZE010024587.1, on the reverse strand, counting down.
TATCATTTGAGCATTCAAAGCTGAATTTTCATTTCAAAGGTCCACTTTGATGGACAAGTGAAAGATGATGAAAAGCATTAACAATGACAATATGACAATGTGTAAGAAAAATGTAAGAGACATGTTACTCTTGTCTTGGGGTAAAAGTGAGTAAAGAATCAGCCACTTTTACTCAATAATAGAAGATGAGTGAATATATTTTTTATTGGTTTTATAGGAACAAGCATAAGAGTAGTTTGAGTGTACATAATAGACCTTATTAAGGCAAAAGTAACAACCGAGCAGGTCTGAAATTTTGGAATGATTAATGGCAACTGAAAATATTACCATTGCGTCGGGCTCGGAAAAATAATAAATTTAATCGGAGTCCGAATGAAGATTTACGGACCAAAATACGAAGTCATGTTAAAGTTACGCGGGAATGTAAAATCGTAACTTTCAGTGAATGTTTCGGAAGCTATAAGAGTTTTTAGATGAATTTTCAAGTTTCTCTTCTAAAATCATAATATTTAAGAATTTATTATTCTGTACTTGGGCTTAGCTATTTAAATAAACTATTAAAAGTTACGGGGTGTTACAGTACACCCCCCTTAGAAGAATTTCGTCCTCGAAATTAAATATAGCTAATGGTGCGTAACCTACCTAAATAAACAGCTCGGGGTAACTCTCTCGTATTGACTCTTCGGTCTCCCATGTAGCGTGGTCGAGGTTTTGGCTCAGCCATCGAACCTTGACTAGAGGTACCGACTTCCTCCTCAACGTCTTCGTCTCTCTAGCTAGAATCTCCACTGGTCTCTCGGAGTAAAGGAGGTTTGGTTCGATAGCGACTACATCAGGTGTAATGACATGCGAAGGGTGACTTCTATACTTTTCGTAGCTGCGATACATGAAATACGTTATGCACCCTTGACAGGTTTGGTGGTAGAGCTAATCGATAGGCTACTTCACCAATTATTTCCAAGATTTGGAACGGTCCGATGTACTTTGGGCTTAGCTTTCCTTTGAGACCAAACCGTCGTACTCCCTTCATTGGTGACACCTTTAGCAATACGTGGTCTCCTATAGCGAACTCGATCGGCCTTCGGTGTTCATTAGCATAGGCTTTCTGTCGATTTTGCGCTGCTTGCAGCCTCTCTCGGATGATCTTAATTTGTTCAATTTGATCTTGAATAGCCTCTCTCGGATGATCCTAATACTAAGTGATCACTAGCATCGTCCCAACATACTAGACTTCGACATTTTCTTTCGTAGAGTGCTTCGAAAGGAGCACAACCTAAACTCGCATGATGACTGTTGTTGTAGGAAAATTCTATCAAGGGTAGTTGCTTCTCCCAACTGTCATTGAATTCCAGAGCACATGCTCTCAGCATATCTTCGAGTGTCTGGATGGTCCTTTCTGTTTGACCGTCCGACTGCGGGTGAAACGCGGTGCTCAGGTTGAGCTTGCTCCCCAAGCATTCCTGTAGTTTTCCCCAGAAGTGCGAAACAAATCGAGGGTCTCTGTCAGAGGTGATGTCCTTTGGCACTCCATGAAGTCGAATGATCTCCTTGAGGTAAGATTTTGCTAGATCCTCCATACTGCAAGACTCTCGCATTGGAATGAAGTGAGCTACCTTTGTCAATCTATCAACAATTACCCAAATCGCATCCTTGCTACTTTCGGTTCGCGGTAATCCCATCACAAAATCCATAGAGATCGAATCCCATTTCCCCATTGGAATTTCCAAGGGTTGCAGCAACCCTCCAGGTCTTTGGTGTTCTAACTTCACCTTCTGGCAAATTAGACACTTTGCTACATATTCTGCCACGTCCCTTTTTATCCCATGCCACCAATATTGTAGTTTCAAGTCTTTGTACATCTTATTAGATCCTGGATGAACAGAATATCTCGAACTATGTGCTTCTCCTAAGATCTTCTTGCGAATCGCTTCGTTGCGAGGCACACACCATCTCCCCTTGAATTTCAAGATTCCATCGAGATGAACCTCAAATCCCTCAGATTTTCCCAGTGGTATACTCTCTCTAATCTTCACTAGCTCGGAATCTTCCCATTGTAAGGCCCTGAGCTCATGGTAAAATCAGGTTCAGCAGTCATCACATTTAACGCTGACTCTCGCTTGCTAACAACTTCAACTTCCATTTTCTCTAGGTCTCGCGCTACTCCGTGAGCGGTTTTCCTACTCAGAGCGTCGGCGATGATGTTTGCTTTTCCCTCGTGGTATTGCAACTCAAGGTCGTAGTCCTTGATTAGTTCTAACCACCTCCTTTGTCTCATGTTTAACTCTTTTTGTGTGAAAATGTACTTAAGACTCTTGTGGTCGGTGTAGAATTTACAACTAACTCCATACAAATAATGCCTCCAAATTTTCAGTGCAAAAACTACCGCTGCTAGCTCTAGGTCGTGAGTTGGATAATTTTTCTCATGTACCTTCAATTGTCGTGATGCATAGGCAATCACTTTCCCGTTCTGCATTAGCACACATCCTAGACCATTTAAGGATGCGTCACTATAGACGTGGTACTCCTCTCCGTCGGTTTGTAAGGTTAGGATAGGGGCTGAGGTAAGTCGTCTCTTCAGTTCCTGGAAGGCTTTCTCACAATCTTTGGTCCAAATGTATTTAGACTTCTTCTGCAAAAGTTTGGTCATTGGCCTTGCGATCTTTGAAAAGTCTTGGACAAATCTTCGGTAATAACCTGCTAATCCTAAGAAACTTCGGATTTCAGAGACATTCTTTGGAGGTTGCCATTCTTCTACGGCCTTAATCTTTGCAGGGACTACTTTCACTCCTTGGTCAGTTATGACATGTCCCAGAAATGCTACTTCCTTCAACCAAAATTCACATTTGGATAGCTTTGCATACCACTTGTGTTGTCGCAGCTTGTCTAGAATTGCATGGAGGTGAACCTCGTGTTCGGACATAGTCTTGGAATAGATTAATATGTCGTCGATAAAGACAACAACACACTTGTCTAGGTACTCCCTGAATGTACGATTCATCTGATCCATGAACACTGCTGGTGCGTTGGTCAATTCAAAAGGCATTACGTTAAACTCGTAATGACCATATCTTGTTCTAAATGCTGTCTTCGGGATGTCCTCTTTCCTTACTGGAATTTGGTGATAACCAGATCTGAGATCAATCTTGGAAAATACTCCCGCACCTTTCAATTGGTCGAAAAGATCATCGATACGCGGTAACGGGTATCGATTCTTGATGGTGACTTTGTTCAGGTCGCGATAGTCAATGCACATTCTCATACTCCCATCCTTCTTTTTCACAAATAGAACAGGTGCTCCCCATGGTGACGCACTAGGTCGAATGAAACCCTTCTCAATAAGTTTCTCTAGTTGAACCTTCAACTCTTGAAGCTCTTTTGGAGCCATACGATACGGTGATTTTGAAATTGGAGCGGTACCAGGCACTAGGTCGATTGAGAATTCTACGTCGCGTTCCGGTGGTACTCCAGGTAAATCATCGGGAAATACTTCCGGAAATTCACAGACTATAGGTATATCTTCGATTTTTAGATCTTTCTTCTCAATGGAGTTTATGCTGCACAAGAAAGTTTGCTCCCCTTTACGCATCTGGTTTAACAACTTCATAGCGTTGATGATTTTAATTCTAGTGCTAGGCTCTGAAGGGTATGTGAGAATCATTTTCAGCTCTAATCTCTAGATTGGAAGATTTCCAAATTTTTTGAACAAATTGACAATCTCTGAAGAGGTGCTCTAGGGTTTCTACAGATGCAACACCGCTACAGAAGTGACAGTTGAGGGCCACTTCAATTTTCCTTTTGTGAAATTCATATCCCACTGGTAAGGTATTTGTTATGATTTTCCAGATAAAAATTTTCCAAGAATGAGGAATAGTAAGATTCCAGAGCTGATTTTTGCAGAAAGAAGTTTCCTTAGACCCAATACGAGATCGGTCTTTAATAGTACTTATCTTTTCTTGGAGACAGTAGAGAGCAATACCATAGCCACTTTTAACAGAGTAGATACCAGATGTAGTAAGAGTCCAATATGGTACGTCCCTACTTCGATTATCAGAGATTGGTATAGCTAGGATTTTCCTTTTCCAATCCTCATCAACAATATCAGAAAGAAGCTGGTCATTCCATTTGCCCGCTTGGTTAATTAGATCACGGACCATAAGGTTCGGCCTTGAGAAATCCGGTGGTGGAGAGATGCGTTCTCCAGGCGGGGGCTCCTTTCCATTCACCCATTTAGAATTCCAAATCGAAGCAGTAGAGTCACGTCCTATTTTCCATCCCAGGTTTTGAACAATAAGTTCCATACCCTTTCTTAGTCCCTTACAGGCCCAGGACATGTTCGTCTCAGGTTTGATGGATTGAGGGTTAATATGAAGGTCATTATTTAGGATTTTACCCCTAAAGACCTTAACAAAGAGAGAGTTTTCATCTTCTTTAACTAATCTCCAAGCCTGTTTCGCAAGCAGAGCCTGATTGAAACAACCAATATTCCTAATACCAAGCCTGCGACGACTCTTGGGGAAACTTAAGAAATTAGAACTGCACCAGTGGATAGTTTTTGATGATCTTATCCCTGCCCACCAAAAATGTGAGAGAAGAGAATTAATTCTCTTTGACACACTTACCGGTATTTTGAATACCGATAGGAAGAAATTTGAGAGGGTGGAGAGGATTGAAGAGATCAACGTCAGTCTACCAGCTGGAGAGAGAAAAAGTCCATTCCAAGAAGAAATTCTCTTTCTTACATTCTCCGTCAAGCCGTCAAAAATATTTCGTTTGGAGTGCTCAAAATCAGTAGAGATTCCTAGGTATTTTCCAATACCTTTATTGTTACGGATGCCGAATAATCTCAATCCCGTAGATATATCACGGAGAGTAGTATTAGGACTGAAAATCATACCACATTTCTTTTTGTTTACCATTTCACCAGAAACCTTACAAAAATTGTTCAGGAGACCATTGACATTAGCTAGGCCATCTTTTCCATTATGAATAAAGAAAACCATATCATCTGCGAAGAGGAGGTGATTGATAGATGGAGCAAATCTTCCCATTTTGATACCTTTAATCGAGCCATTTTCATGCGCCTTTACAAGATTGGCGGATAACGATTCCATGCATAAAATGAAGAGAAAAGGCGAAAGCGGGTCACCTTGTCTAAGACCACAAGACGGACGAAATTGTTGTTGGGGCACTCCATTTATTAGAACTTCATATGACACCGTTGAGACACAATTCATGATAAGCTTAATAATTTTTGCTGGAAAGCCAAAAGCTGAAAGACATTTCAGAAGGAAAGGCCAATAAACCCTATCAAATGCTTTATTGAGATCAATTTTTAGAGCACAATGTCCACCTCTACCTTTCTTCTTAGAGTTGATCTTCTTAATAATTTCGTGAGCAAGAAGGATGTTATCACTTATCTGTCTTCCTGGAATAAAAGCATTTTGAAAGTAGCCTATAATGTAGCCCATAACTCTATTGAGCCTATTTGCAATACATTTTGTAATAATCCGCATTATCACATTACAAAGGCTGATAGGTCTGAAATCTTCAACCGATTCCGAATTGTCGCATTTCGGAATAAGAGTGATGAAAGTACGATTCATTTCCTTAAGGATTTCTCCCGAATTTAAGGAAGAGAGGACCGCATTATTAACGTCGTGCTTAATCCCATGCCAACATTTTTGATAAAAAATGCCAGGGATGCCATCCGGACCCGGGGATTTAAGGGCTCCCATTTGGAAGACAGCGCGTCTTACGTCCTGAGCCGTGAAAGGTTTATTTAAAAAATCCCAGTCATCACTTTTGACCTTGTTTTTGATATTTGAGATGAAGTTTGTAGAAAACTCGTCGTTCGTCTCGTATAATTCGGTAGAGTTTACATTGGTAGGATTATAGTTAGAGATAAAGTAGCTCCGAAATAAAAGTCCTACCTCCTTTGGATCGAATGTCCAGGATCCATCATTCCGTTTTATGCCACAAATCGAGTTATGACCCGCTCGACCCTTCACCTAGTTGAAAAGAACTTAGTGCATGTATCTCCTTCGACTCGCCATTTCAACTTAGCTCTTTATTTCCAAAAAATAGCGGCCGCATTTAAGAAATCCCTAAGCTCATCATTTATAAGATTATAGGGCACCTCGTTCCCCGTTTCAATGGCCACTTCCATGGCCCTTGACATCTTATCCTCGAAATCATCCCATTTCCTTTTCCATGAAGATTTTTTGTCTAAGGACCATAGTTTCAATTTGGACCTAATAAGAGATCATTTCCTCATCAATTTGAAAGCGGGTGACCCGATAAAATTTGCAGACCATTCCTTTTCGATAAGATTTAGACATTCTAAGTTTTCGAAGTTCCATGCTTCAAGTTTATAAGGTCTTTTTCCTTTAAAGTTTATCAGATTGAAATCTAATTCTATTGGAGCATGATCCGAAATTTGAATAGGGAAATGTTTTACACCCGTATTAGGGAAGTGAGAGAGCCAGTCTTTGGAGCCAAGAGCCTTATCAATTCTTTCGTAGACACGCTTTACTCCTTTTCGGTTATTACACCATGTATATCTAGGGCCCTTAAAAGGAATGTCTATTAATTCATTATCAAGTTTCCATAAGTTAAAGGAGTGAGCACCATTTATTGGACGGTTGGGCGCACTAAACTTATCACTATGAAATTCAACTTGATTGAAGTCCCCCAAAATTATATAGGGACCATCTAAGGTATCTAGAAGGCTGCCAAGTTCAGCTAGTATGGCTCCCCTCATGGATGTTTTTGGAGAGCCATAAAACAAAATCAAGTACCAAATTAAACCATTGCATTTTTCATTCACCATTACAATGAAATTATTCGATTTTACAAGGCACCGAAACTTTGCGTCATCACGCCACCCAACCCAAAGACCTCCTGAATATCCAATAGCATCACAACCAACAGAAGAAGAAAACCCGAAACTCCTAAACATTGGACTAATGCCACTAGCACAACATCTGGTTTCGACCAGAAAAACAAAATCATAGTACTTGTTACATATCAACGCTCTTAGCTTTGAAATTATAGGGGAGAGCGTATCATTTAAACCCCTACAATTCCACGCTAATCCAATCATGGGGAAAGAGGAGGTTGAGATGGGCCAACCTCCGCAAATCCCACATGACCATCAGAATCTTCATTCAAACTAGAGCCTGAGCCATCAAAGTCTCCAACAGAAATATGAAAACCACGTGGAACAGAGTCTTCATTCACTGACATTTGAAAGGCAGGGGGTGAAGACAAGACTTGTATCATAGCTTTGGAGAGCTGCAGATTTAGAAAGAACCCCCTCATTCGTACATCACCTTTTTGCGAGTTGATAAAGGAAGGACTTTGCATAACCCACTGAGATGATTGAGTTTTCAAGAATATGAGAATAGCCTGGAACATTACTGCTTTTCCTTTTCCTAATAGATCTAGCAATGTTGCCATACTCAACTTGTTCATCATAACTTATTTGCCAGTCAGCTAGGCCCCTCAGACCCTCAGAATTAGCCCTTAATTTTTCTGGGTCACCTTTCTCTTCGAGACCAGCCAATTCAGAAGATGGATCATGAATGATTTGATTCCCTTTGAATGAGTTAAGTATCCCCAATGAAGAAGTAGATCCAATCTGGAGTTGCAGGTCTTTTTTTATGATTGATAAGGGTGTATAATGAATATGGGCAGGAATATCAGTAACCACTTGATCAACAGCAACAGAAGACACTAGAACAGAAGCTGGGTTAGGAGCAGAAATAGGAGCACCAGAAGAACTTCCCAAATTTAGCTCAAGAAGAGTATTGACTTCATGATGCATATGCAGTTCACCCATAAGAGGGGTTTCACATGACCATGTTTGAAGACTAGAAGCAGAGTTGGAGCTAGGATCATGCTGGATTGGAGAAGGGGCTGAAGAGCCTGAAGTATCCTCAACATTAATCACAAAATTATTAAGCTCAGAGTCACCATGTGCAACCCGATTCTCCCTGAAGGTAGTAGAGTTTATATGGAAGGAGCTGTTTGGGAAATGATAAATGGTAGGAAAGCCTTGAGGAGGGGGGTCAAAAGTTTGGTTGTACCCCCTATTATCATCTTCCATTCTGGCCCAATCAATATTATCACTTTCAATTCTGTTGAGAATTCCTTCTTGAATGTTCAGGTCCCTGTCAAATAGAGAGTTAGATCTTATAGTATCACCATAATCAAAGTAAGGATCACCTTGAGGCAAGTCAGAACCCAAAGCAGCTTCCATCTCCTCCTGGAGGGAGTCTTCAGAGGCAGTAAAGAAGTCCTCAGGAGAGGCTTCTTGCATAACCTGGTCAGCTGAAGCATTCATAGACATAGCAGGTAGGTTCAAGTTATAAGATTCATCAAAAAGAAAACTTCCCTGATTAGGATTTGTATGAGAAGAGCTTCTCATTTCATTAGGGTCAGAGCCTTGAATGGAGCCTCCATGCCCAGGTGCTAGAAGATTAGGCCGCAACTCATTTGTGTTATATAAAACATTGTCATTTAAAGGTGCATTACCATTGATATCAGCATTATTATTGGTACCTCCTCCTTCAGGATAAAAGAACTCATTTCTCATGTTGTGATTGGTTTCGTTAGCAGCAGGATTAAAACCTCCATTGCTTCCTACCTGAAATATGACAGGTCCAGCAAATGGTTGCGCAGTCACAGTGAAGCGCATTCCAGGGTAAACCCTTCCACCAGGAGTTGTTCCAAGGTCAAAATCAATGACTCTCTCCTCTTCTTCATCAAGAGGGTGATCCTGAGAGAGCCTTTCAGTGAATCTAACCCTTGATGATACAAATCTGGTAGTAGAAGGAGTAGCACGGAGGTCCATGATATGTTGAACATTGTATGATTACTATGGGTTTGGAAGACAGCAAATCCTCTATCTGAGGATCTATCAAGCATCCCATTAACACTCGAGACAATAGTCATGATACTCTCTCTGCAGCAAGCAACTTTATGCCCAATTTTCCCACATCTAATACAATACTTAAACACATCCTCATACTTAAATTGAACCCATAATAGATGACCCTCATCCAGAGATAAGAAAAAACCAGGCATTAGAGGTTCATTAAGTTTAATACAGACTTTGAGACGAAGGAAGTCATTGTTAGGAATATCTTCAAAGTCATCAATAATGAAATCATGGTTGAGGAGGTTACCCGCAATGCTGGCCACATGCATTGTCAAATATTCAAAGGGAAGCCCACATACACGCACCCAGAAAGCAGCGTAAGGGAAACGAATAGTTCTTGGAATCTACCATTTTATATGTTAAAAGCCTATTTACCTTCACTTTTTTTCCAACTTTTACCATCCACATGTAGTTTTCCATCAAAATTTTCTCATTAATTGAAAATCTATCCTTTTTTTACTTCTCACTTCAATCTCCCTCTCTTTTTCTCTTTCTCTCAGTTCCTCACACTCTCACACTCCTTAAAGTTTCTCAAGAAAAACTATCAAGCTCACCCGTTTCTCAGAACTCTGGTACCTCATGTATGAGGATAGAATGCAAATATGTGCTTTCTATCTAGTGCACACCAACTAGGCAACTATTATTACCTCGTACATGAGGATTACAATTTAATAAATTACGCAAATTATTCTATGAGAGCGTTGTACAGTACGATCAATTGACAATAACTATTTCCTGATAATTAGTAACCACTTTTAGTTAAATAGTGACCACTTTTTATAGCTAAAAAATGACTATTTTTTTTAAGTAGTCACTATTTACCTAAAAGTGGTCAATCATTATTGACCAACAAGTAGTCACATTTTACAAAAACATGTGGTATGCAACGGTCGCATAAGAAACCTACTGAATTAATTATGAATGATTGGTTACCAAATACGCGAATCTATTGATTGAAGTATACGAAGTATTAGTTAAACCTTATTAATAATACCAAATAATTTGTTAGAGCCATAAATTCAAACTAATACTTATGTATCCCATTTTCCTCCTTAATTAATTTGTCCAATAGTTTTTAAATTCATATTCTTTATTTTCTTATATAGTTACACTCATTCGATCTACCAGTGCACTAAGTGAATAGTTTACGCTAATAATTCATGTATCTCTCTACCTCGTGTAAATTGAAAGTAAAATGAAAATCCTACATTGCTATTTCTTTAATACCGATAAATGTTGAGTAATCATGCATGCAAAGATCGAGTTGGATTTTTGAGATACAACTAAATTATAGACTGATTATAATCCTTGTCCACATTTAATTGCTTTTCAATATTTTTCGAGCTTCATAAATCATAATTCTCCCAACTTCTTGGATCAAGCACATATCCAATTCAAGTTATAAGAACTCAAGAAAATCACTTGAATCTTGTGATTGCCTAACTATATTTGCAACTCTATTTCGTCTAAGAAGTTTTCAAGTAGTAATAACATAGTGAAGAAGTTGTGAGGAAATCAAATCAATCCTCGTGAGACGTAATGTTTAATGCAAACAACATACAAACATAGTAACCACCTAAACTAATAATGTTTCAGCGTACACAAATAGCCTACATCCCTCATGCATACATTATTATTATGTAACCTATATAATATTATGATGTTCTCTACTTGTTTTGATCTTGTGTTTCTAGTTCGATTTCACGGGAATCTGGCCAATTCTCTTCCTTCACGAGCTACACTATGCTTCTCTATCTATATTTCTCAATCTTATTATTATATACATGAAGCAGTTGTAATAGTATAGTCAATTCCGATTACGTGTACTCTCTTCGTCTCAATCAATAATTTACAGCTGTTTTATTTCCCATTTATAAAATAACGGTTTTTTTAACGTGTGCCTTAACTTAATAGAGAAAGATTTATAAGATATTATGACAACATTAACTTTATACTTGCCTTTTTTATGAGATTATCTTGTAAATCATTCCATATTACGCTTATTAATGTGTGCTTTTAGGGCACAATTTAGAAAAACCGATAAAATAAAGCAAGTGTAAACTATTCACGAACATATGGAGTATATGTTACGTGGCTTATGTAATGGCAGAATCACATCACACTTAGTAATAATAGAGGTAGTTGTGTTTAATTATGGCTTATGTTCGAATTCTATGAGCGTAAATTATCATTTTCAAATTCTGTGAGCGTTAAATTTATCATTTTCAAATCTTCATACCCTTGCTAAAAAATCATTGAAATGGTGATACTCATTCACAAGCTCACAAGTCATAACCATTGTCACTATAGTATGATTTGACTCTCTCTATGCAATACAAGTTTCAACAATGTGCAACATTTCCTTTTTTTTTTTCTTTTAAAAATTAGTTTTTTTACTATTTAGGGGCGTCTCAAAACAAAAAAAAGGTCACGTACACCACAAAAAAGTCCCCAACCATGAATACACAACTGTACTATATTTCAAAGATTTATATTGAATTTTATCTATAAAATTCGTAAAACAATCGGAGACCCGATTCCTGTGCCTGTGGTTGAATTGTTGAACGAGCCTTAGACCCCATGTTACTATCCCAAACCATCTTTCATTGTAACACTTGTATCCCATATTTTAGTATCTAATTTGCGCATCAGCTATCTTATCTTGAATTATTGTTCGGCATCGACGTGTGATATTTGTACGATTTCAAGAGAAATGTAAATAAATACTTCTCCCATCATTATTGGATTGTTCGTTTATTTTTAATACAAAAATCCTTTACAAAAAAAAAGTAAATAAAGATAAAAGTAATTAAGAGTACAATAAACTTTAATAAAGTTGAGGAATAATCCAACGCAAAATTCCAAAGGAAAAAAATACTCCGTATGAAAAGTCGTAGGGGACTACTAGGAGGACAGTTTCTAATCTTCTATGCTACTCCTGTGAGAATTTTCAAATCTATGGAAGCCTAGCTAGTTTGTCCAAGAGAATTGGAATATTAATTTAGTTGTCTACCCTAAACCCAACATTCACCAGAATAAGAAGATAAAATAGCATATAATAATAGTTCTCTTAAATCCTTCATAATACATGTTGGACCATTGTTTTAATTTTTGGATTGGAGTATTATATTTTCAATTATGTGTCCGTGCATGTGCATACAAGGTTGTGTTAGAAATATGATTGTATTTGCATAATGATCAAGGTATACAAGACTACCTTATATACTAGAGCTAGTTTACAAGTATTAGGAAACTAGTATAATATACACAAGATATCACTACAAGAAAACAACATTCAGGCGACTGATATTGGCGACTAATTTCAGTCGCTAAAATGAATTTGGCGACTGAAATCAGTCGCCCAGACCCAGTCGCAGTCATTAGTCGCCAAAAAAAATTCGGGCGACTACTTTCAGTCGCCAAATTTGGCGACTGAAAAAAGCGTCGCAAAATTGGCGAAATGGCGACTGAAATCGTCGCCAATTTGGCGACTGATAGGCTTTGTAGTCGCCAAATTGGCGACTGAAATCAGTCGCCATCAGTCGCCAAATTGGCGACTACTATGACATCAGTCGCCAATTTGGCGACTGATGTCAGTCGCCATTTAGTCGCCAAAAGGCCTTATAATTTGGCAAAATACAGGGGGTTTGGCGACTGAAAGTAGTCGCCAAATGAACATTTCAGTCGCCAAAAAACCTGTGATATTGCAAGAAAATTTCTGTTTTCATCCTGCCATTTCGTTACCATACCATACCTGCAAGTATACAAGAAAAGAACCATAATTTCACACATTTACAACAACACGATGTGAAATCAACATCCTCATATAGATAAAGAAAACTGTTTCAAGTTTACAAATCGTTAACAAATCGAGTTTAAAAAAGCACAAGTCACAAGTTTCCCAAGTCTAAACTAATATCAGAAGCCTAGGTTTATATTGGATTCGCTAAACAGTCCACCACCTCCATTGCCTTCATCATAATCCCGCCGAAAGGGAGGCGGACATTGGTTGCAGTTTTCGAACCTGCTTTCCCAAGCCTTGAATTTTTCTTTCATTATTCTTAATTCCTCATCCCTTTCCGCATTTTTTTCTTCTTTCCTCGTCAAGTGCGGCTTGGAGTTTTCCCACGACTGTCGGCTCGTAGGTTTGATTTGAGGTGGACGACATTCTTCCCCTTGGAGTTTCGTAAAATGCTTCCTTTGCCGACCCAATCCCGTAGACATTGCCCTTCTTGAAACCCTTTACCAAGTCGAACCAAATCTCGTTATCGGACTTGTCGGGTTGCCTAAGTTTCTCGGCGGAAAATGCTTCCTACAAAATATAAACATTGTTATTAAAAATAGATACAAATTGAAATTTGTTAAACATTCAAAAAATTGAACTTAATGTAAAAATACAAAAATGGTTTGAAACTTACATATAAATCCTTATCTCTTGGTTTGATCCAATATCTTCTATTGTTTTCAAGTCGGGAATGGGTGTCAAGGAAGAGCTCCGGAGCTGTGGGCGTGTTAGCTTTTTTCTTCTTACCCTTCTAAAAGAAGAAATTAAAGACTTGTATTAGAAGATTTTAATAATAAAAAGAATTTAAGATATAATTTTCAAATTGAGGAAAAAGTGGAAATTATAACTTACACCCAAAACTAGGTCCAGGAAAGATCGAGATCCTGCATGATGCGACGGCTCAGCCGCTCCATCTTTCTTTCCTCCTTTTTTATTTTTGGATGCTTGGGCCGACCTAGCCTGAAACTCCGCAGTTTCACGATATTTAAGCATATCTTCATATGCACCACCTACAAGTTAAATAAGTATTATATAAAATATGATAAAATGTGTAAAATTATAACTATATATACAAATAACAAAAACAATTAAATACCTCTCATATGCTCCGGCTCCTTCTTCCTCTTGACAACCTTATACATGTTGTCCCTTAACCGTCTAGTGCACGTCTCATTGTACCTTTGACGTACAATATACTCTATTCCGGCCGGCCAGTCAAATGTTTTCTACAATTTAAAAGGTAAGTATTAGTAAAATAAATTATTATTTAAAAACCATATCCCACACCTTATCCCCCGAAAGTCGATCTAAAGCATGATTCCGCTCCACTTTACCTTTTCTGAAAGCTTTTTTGTTGCTGCTAAAGGCATGCCCCTCCGGTAAGAATTGTCTATGACAATCAAACCAACTCGCTTTTTTGGAACAAGGTAGCGAAAATGCTTTGCTTTGGTACATGCAACAAGGACATGCCTTTTTTCCCGCGGTAGACCATCCAGATAGCATACCGTAGGCGGAAAAATCATTAATGGTCCACAACAATGAAGCTCTTAGTTGAAAATTTTGCTTTAAAGACACATCATATGTTTGCACACCTACTTCCCACAATTGTTTCAATTCTTCCACCAAAGGTTGCAAATAAACATCTAAGGCGATTTTTGGATTATCAGGACCAGGAATAATTAGTGACAAGAAGATGAATTGTTTTTTCATACATAACCAAGGTGGTAAGTTGTATGGAGTGACCATTACGGGCCAAGAAGAGTACTTTCTACCAAACTGGCCAAATGGAGCAAAACCATCCGTACAAAGGCCAAGTCGCACATTACGGGGTTCCTCAGCAAAGTCGGGGTAAAGCATATCAAACCGCTTCCATTCCTCTCCATCACTCGGATGACACATCTTTCCCGGAGTACGAGGATTTTCCTTGTGCCATCTCATTTGCTCGGCAATGTTTTTGGTAGCAAACATTCTTTGAAGTCTAGGAGCTAGAGGAAAGTAAGTTACGGGATTTTCGGGTATTGGTTTCTTACTCTTTTCACCTCTCTTTTTTGCATTCTTTCCCTTTTTACCCTTCAAGACAATACTTCCCTCAATTGTCTTATATCTAGCCTTTTCACATTTACTACACTTGTCAAGCAAAACATCGTCCTTCCAAAAGAGCATACATCCATCGGGACATGCATCAATCTTGTAATGCGGAAGTTGTAGACCTTTCACTACTTTTTTGGTATTGTAGAATGATCGGGTCATGACATTATTATCGGGGATAACATCCTCAATCAAAGAAGCAATGCCATCAACACAAGTAAATGGCAAATTGTACTCACATTTCAAAGTTACTATCCTAGAGGCGGCTTCTAACAATGACATTTTGCTCCCTTCATATAATGGTTTTTCACTCGCCTTTAACATATCAAAAAAGGCTTTTGCTTGTGGGTGTGGTTCTTCTTCACTCATTGGTATATGATCATTATTGAAAATATTAGACTCAAATGCATCAACTACCATATCTCTATATGGGTTCTCATTTTGTGGGATTTGGGATTGTTCGGGAAGTGAAAAAAATGATTCTCCATGAGAAATCCAATTGTAGTAGTTTGGACAAAACCCATTTGTATAAAGATGTTCTTGAACCTCAATGTCATGTAGATATTTCATGTTTTTGCATTTAATACAAGGACACCTAAGTTTCAGTGCTACTAAATCATACTCGTCGTGTTGTCTAGCAAATTCAATAAACTCGGCAACCCCCTTTATAAATCTAGCGGTAGGACGTCTTTTCTTATCAATTCTATCTTCGTACATCCATGTACGCTCCAATCTCTTCATTTTAATCTAAACATTAACCAAGACAACAAGTACAAAAAATACGAACACTAATCAAAACCCCAAATATTAACAACATTAACACAAACAATCATATTTATCAAAACCTTAAGACTAGTATACTAACACAAATCAAAATCATTCATACTAACAAAATAATACTAATAACACTAATATTATTAACATACTAAAACTAATCAAAAAACACTAACCAAAACCCCTATACTACCAACACTAACACAAATCATGAAAATTATCAAAACCCCATTACTACAACACTAACCCAAATCAAAATTAACAATACCAACAAAATTAATACTAACAACACTAATAATATCAACAACACTACCACTAATCAAAAACCCCCAATTAATCTAAGGATTCAAATTACAACAAACATTTAACATCTAAACCAATAATCATCACAAATGTTTATATAAACATATAAAATCAACTAAATACAAGTAGGAATTACAAATTAAACAAACAAACTAAATTAATTGAAGGATTGAAATTAGAACAAATATACCTTCACCAATTAGAAGAAACAAAGCAACACAAGAAAAAGGAGAGCACAAAGATCCGGTGGAGCTAGTGTCGGAGTGGTGGTCGGAGTGGTGGTCGGAGTGGTGGTGGCGATTTTGTATTGGGGTTTTTCGGGTTTTTCGAGTTTGAAGAAGATTGATGAAAGCAAAGTGTGCGGATGAGTTTGCGATTCTGGAATAATACACAAAATGGCGACTGAAATGGGTAGTCGCCAAATTGGCGACTGATTTCAGTCGCCAATTGGCTTATCAGTCGCCAATTTGGCGACTGATTTCAGTCGCCCGAGGTTTTCTGATAAAATTCTGAGTCTTTGTGGTAGTCGCCAAATTGGCGACTATTTTCAGTCGCCCGATTTTATTTTCAGTCGCCAAATTGGCGACTACTAGTATCAGTCGCCTTATTACAGTCGCCTGAATGAAGATTTCTTGTAGTGTATGATACTTGAGGAATAAGGTAAATATATAACTATACAATTATATATATATGATATGGTTAGGATATGGAAGGATATTCCTTGATACGTCCCCGCAAGATGGACGAGCCGAGAGCGAGACCAATCTTGAGAAGTAGACTATAGAACCGAGGACGAGGGAGAGGCTTGGTAAGTAAGTATGCCAATTGATCCGAACTAGATATGTGAGCAACACGTAACAACCCCTTTTCCACTAGTTCCTTGACAAAGTGAAAAGCAATAGCAACATGTTTCATGCGAGAGTGGAAAACATGATTGACGGAATAATGGGTAGCGCCAAGATTATCGCAGTAAATAACAGGTGTGGAGCAGAAGGAAATACGAAGTTCAGACAGTAAGGATTGAACCCAAAGAAGCTCGGCCGAGGCATCCGAAATGGCACGGAATTCAGCTTCCGTGGATGAGCGAGCTAGAGCGCGTTGCTTACGGGAAACCCAGGATATAGGATTCTTACCAACATATACAATATAGCCCGAGGTGGAGACATAGTCATCCTTGTCGCCCGCCCAATCTGCATCACAATAACAATGTAGAAAGGAAGGGGAGTCACGGAATAAGCGAAGGCCAACATGTAACGTACCTTTCAAGAATCGAAGTAGGCGCTTAAGAGCCAGCAAGTGAGATGTACGCGGGGATTGCATGTATTGAGCAAGTTTATTGACGGAGAAAGCTATGTCGGGACGGGCGAGGGATAAGTATTGGAGGGAGCCAACAATGGCACGGTACTCAGTGGCGTTGTCGATGGGGTCACCGCCGGTTGTAGTACGTGAGGGGTGGGTAAGATGAGAGGGGAGTGGGGGAAGGTTTGCAGTCGATCATTTTGTAGCGAGTAAGTAGGTCGTGGAGGTATTTGGTTTGGGTTAGGGTAAGTCCGTAGGACGTGGGAGCGACCTCGATGCCTAGGAAGTATGATGGGAAACCAAGATCCTTTAGCGAGAACCGGGCAGCAAAAGCGGTGAGGAAATTTGTGAGTGAGGAAGTAAGGGGGTCGGTGACGATAATGTCATCGACGATAATTTGTGAGTTATAAAGGTTGGTGGTATAGAAATTCAATATCACTTGGAGGAAAATAGATACTCCATGCAAATTTAACTTGGAGTTAAATTTACTTTGAGAATAATGCTGATTAAATTATGAAATTAGTCGTTTGTTCTTTTAAGTTCAAATTCTGGCTTCGTTACTGATGGTGGTGGTAATGGTGGTCAGGGGCGGACGCAGGAATTTTCTCTATGGGGGGCACAATTTTTTTTTTCGAGTTACAATAACGAAGTTACCTCTTACAACGGGAACGTTTTTTTAGCTCGGTTTAATCTTATTCTATAGATTTTAATGACCTAATCTCGCTAAAACAAGACAATATTTTGAAAATGTGGGTGCAATAACCTTTGAAATTTTGATAATTCCACTGTGAATTTTGCGGTCGATTTTCAAACCCATACATGCAAATATGCAATGCTAGTTACACTTTTGAAAAAAAAAATGTAACTATTTTAATCAAAACAACAATCGTATAGTTAAATTATTGTACAAATTCGAATAAACATTAACAACACACTCATATTTTGAAAAAATTCAGAAAGTAAGAAATAAGTAAAAAAAAAGTTTTAAAAATTACCATATGATGAACAGTAATTTTTGGTTTATTAGCATTTTTAGGTCTTCAAATACACAAATATAAGAGTTGTCAAAGTGGTCACATGCTAAAGTTTTGTACAAATGGTCGGGGATTCAAATCCCACCAACATCATAAAATTATTAAATTTTAAACAACCCAAAAATTGAGTGTGGTAGGGCTTGAACCCAGGTTACAATATAGGTTGAACACTACACAGCTACACTTAACATCTTAGCCACATTGCAATTGCATGTATGTTGTTAATGTCAATGTTTATTACTTAACATAAATTTCCAGAAATCCATGGTGGGCACGTGCCCCCTTGGCCCCCCTAAATCCGCCCCTGATGGTAGTGGTATGCATGAGGAATGCAACTGCGATGGTGTTGTTTGTTAATTGGGTGGTTCCATTAGATGAATAAAATAGCAATTTAGGAAATTGTAGACGTGAACCCATTGAGCGAAAATAATTTAAATTAAGTCTGTAACCGCTTATTACTCTGACTTAGAGCATTACTTCAAAAAAAAGTTCTAAAAATTGAATGAAACAATAACCTAAACACGAATGTGTATAAAAGTAATTGAAAATGAGGACGTATTATAAATGTTACTATTTCTTAACAATCGACGAAGCTAGGGCAATGAAGTATAACAAATAAACTTATAAATTACTCCATGAAAATAGTGGTAACAAATGGAGTGATGTTAGATGGAAATGTAATTTGCACCAATTTAAGGTGGAGTAACATGAGATCTTAATGCGTCAATGTGTTGCCAATATCAATCACAAATCGATATTTGACATCTCCTTTAGCAAGACGATCCATGGCTTCATTTACATAATCCATGGGAATGACTTCAACATCAGCTATTATTTTGTGTTTTGCTGCAAATTCAATCATTTCTTGTGTTTCCTTCATTCCTCCGGCTCCACTTCCTCCGATTAGCTTCCGACCTAATCCATTAATTAAACGAATTACATGGTACTCGCTAAATTATAACGTAAAATAAAGTTAATTCATATTTTCAGGTGATCGTTCTAAAACAGGTTAAATAGTACGCCACTTGATTATATAAAAGAAGGTCCTTCATTTGAGTCAAACTATCCCTTTTACTCATTTTAGCATTAGACCGGATATGTATCCGTCTAAAAAAAGAATTGAGCTCGGTATTCAACAAATGAATTTTAAACTAGTGGCTCTTAAGTCTTAAGTCTTACCCATTAGTAAGGAGAAAACTGGCAATTCTGGATTACTCTTTGGAGCGCCTAAGCAAACCAATTTACCGTTGACTTTTAGTAAGTCAACAAGTGGAGCAATCGGGTGATCACCGGAAACCGTGTCTATGATCCCATCCATCGTACCCTTGGCACTCTGAGAAATAACATCTAATACATGAGATTGGAAAGGATAAAAAAATACGGAGTATATATAGTTATAACAAAAACAAGTTTAACAAATTGTTTTGTGTGACGATCATACATGAGAGATCAATCTTATACCAATAAATCTAAATATAAAATTTAAATTTATTTATCTTCAAATTTTATATAATAATATATAGTAATTTTACAATGTTAACCGAACGTATTTTTAAAAAAGTTGTTTCTATCACAATATATTTGGTTGTCAAAATATAATTATTTACGTATTTTTCCTTGTTTTAAGCTTTTAGTTCCTCCATTTTTTAAATATATAACGTTTGGCATTTTGAGTTAAGCCTTCGACTTAATATTTGCAAATATATTTTACAATGTTAACCTAAAATTTCTTACGAAAAGCTATTTCATATGCGTATACATATTAGAATAATAAAGTCTTATAATTTAATAGATACTCCGTATTAAAGAGAGACGTGTACGTGTGTATATTGAAATGTGAAAAGTCATAAAAAAACAGAATATTACAATAAGATCAGACATGTTTTACAAGTGAAAGAGTAAGTTCAACGTGTGAAAGATGGACAATATTTCCATGCGTAGAACGAAAACGTAAATAAATAATCGAGATACCTAAATAAAGAAAAACGTAAAGATTTGATCGGGACGATTACCAGCATTTCTTGAGGGTCGTGGCTAAGCAGAAAAGCATCAGCACCAAGGTGGGTCACAGCTTCTTCTCTTTTGTTCGGGGAAGTGCTAATCACAGTAACCCTCAGTCCAAGAGCTTTGGCGAACTTCACAGCAACATGGCCCAAACCACCAAGCCCAACAACACCCAGATGCATATTGGGCCGATTAAGCCCGTAATACATCATTGGACTGTACACTGTAATTCCAGCGCAAAGTAACGGGGCAGTACCTTCTAAGGGCATGTTACGTGGGATGACTATAGCAAAGTGCTCGTCGATCACGATTTTATCGGAGTATCCACCGTATGTTACAGGTAAGTCGGGTTGAAACCCGTTAGCGTTGAACGTCATAACGGCCCTTGGGCAGTAATTCTCTAAATCTTGGGTGCAATTTTCACAGGCACGACATGACCCGACCCAACAGCCTACACCCGCTTTGTCCCCGACTTTGAATTTTGTCACGTTCGGTCCAGTTGAGGTCACTTCCCCTACAATCTCATGCCTGATATTGACGAAATTTTATGTTACTATCAAGATACAAAATGTGTAGAGAGCATTGTGAAATATTAAAAATTGTACGATCACTAAGTCTCAGTTAATAGTTCACAATTGTTTTATACACGGTTATTAATGTTACAGAGAGAAATGAGGTTGGTTTATTCAACTGGAAAAGAAGAGAAAATGAAGAGAAAATGTAGCGGTCTCCACTCTCCACCGACATAGGTTGGTTTATTCAATTGGAAAAGAAAAGTGTAAACTATTGACTGAAACAACACCCAAAAAAAAGTGTAAACTATTGACTTGGACGGAGCGAGTATTAATATATACTGGTAAGATGTATAGAAAATACTAGTATATGAATAATCACGAAATTTGTACTTACCCAGGTACAACAGGATATGTTGTCATTCCGAAATCATTTTTAGCAAAATGAAGATCAGAGTGACATATTCCGGTATACAATATCTTGATGGTTATATCATTTTCTCCATTAGCCCTGTCCAAAGGTTGAAAGTTTTATTAACCCTCTTAACTTCTCAAGTCTCAACAAACCACTTGCAATATCAATTATTTATTTTCTTTTATGGGTGTTATCAATTAATAGTTATGTATTTTTATATTTGGATAGTATATCTGTATATGTGGGTTATATGTCATGTGCTAGTTATAGGGGTGCTAACGAGCTGAGCCGAGCCCGAGCTTGGCCTTGCTCGGCTTGTGCTCGAAAACTAAAACTCGAGCTCGAGTCGATCTCGAGCTTACCCGAGCTTGAAAAAAATGTGCTCGTTAAAAAGCTTGCGAGCTTTAACGCGAGCTCGAGCCAAACTCGAGCTCAAATCGAGCCTATATATTTGTTGCTTTTTTGATTTTTTTCCTTCTTCCGATACTTTCAATAACAATGCGCAAAGTTTATATGTAAAAATATTTGGCAAAAAAATGAGACATTTGATATATGTAATACAAAGGTATAACCGTGATAAAATATTTTTATAAAATAAGAGCAATATCTTATATAATTACACAAGTTCGAGCTGCTCGCGAGCTTTTCGAGCCGAGCCAGTGTTTGCTCGGCTTGACGCGTTAAGCTCTCGAGCCGAGTTCGAGCCCGAGCCGAGCCCGCACGAGCCGAGCTTTGACCGAGCTTTGACCGAGCCGATCTCGAGTTGCTCGCGAGCTGTCTCGTCTCATTATCACCCCTAGCTAGTTAGTTGGTTATATTGTGTGGTTCAAATTCACTCATTCATTTTTTTTCTTAATATTTGTGCCAAAAACAATAGATAACTATTGACTGAGACGAAGGGAATAATTAACAAATGACATTTTAAAAAGTTGGCATAACAATTACATTCGAAATTATATCCTCTATTCTCTTTGCTATATCGTTAGCCACAATAATATAAATGTGACGAAGGGGATACCTAAACAAGTAGATGTAACTAACCTTCGGGAAAATTCAAAGGGCGATAAAATCCCGGATGAATCGTAAGCAGCCCACCCATAAGTTGGTTGTTGCTGGTCACCATAAACTTGAGAAAATTGTGTTCCTGACATAAATCTGTTATCTCCAAATAATTATATCGAATGCAAATGTAATAAGTTGATAGTGTTATGGTTTTGCTATAACGTAACTAGGCATGGATGTGTATTTATGCAAAGAGGGTTATGCTGTGATTTCTTCATTTCTTGGTCAACAAGTTTGAAATAGTAGTTAAAATGTTGAATATTACTCCAGGAAGTGATTAAGTGAAGGTGCCCGATTAGCGGAAGTCACTGATGATGTCACACGGTATGTCGGTATACCCAACTCCCATTTATTTTTGGGTTATTTAATAGGAATAATCCAACCTATGCCTCATCTTCTCATATTAATCCATACTAACGATTAACTGAGAAAAATCCTACTTATGACATCATTTATCTTTCACTGAACTTATGGAGGGGATACCTGATTGAACCGGTTACCTCGACTTCTTGTTCTAGTAAGTGGTAGCCAGGTTAAACTTTGAAACTTGCAGAAATGCAGGAGTTGAGAGGTTCTGGGTTCGACTACCAGCTGGGGCGATGATCACTTGGCCACTGCAGCCCCCGAAGGGGGTGGCTTACATGGTCCATGTGGTGGTGCGGGAATGCATAGGCCCGGGGGAATTAAACCCACTCGTCACCAAAAAAAAAACATTCATCACTCCTCTCATTAATCAAAAGAAACCCTTTCTCTCTCAGTGCTCACTATAATCAAATTAAACCAAGTAAAACCCCAAAAAACGCACTGCTATCTATCTAACCCTACTTTATACTCCTTCATTTCGTCATTCTGGTAGATTAATCATCAAGAATAGTAGAGTTGCTCCATCTAATATGATTCTTACTGTGTTGATTAGGTATGTTGATATTTTCAAATAATCATTTCTTAAAATTTTCAAATCGATTGGGTTTGTTGATGTGAAGATATTTGGGTTCATAATCTGAATTCTGGGTTAATTCATAATCGATTTCTAGGTTCACAATCTGGGTTTACCCAGGATAAAACCCAAAAAAATCGATTTCTGGGTTTATTGATTCAATCTGATGGTGGCTAATTTTTTGGCAACTTACTCTAGAAATTGAAGTCGATAATATATGTCAATAAAATGGCAAGAACAACCATGAATGATTTGAAAAGTTTGGGAGATAGTAACCAATTATTATTGAGATTGATAGCAATGAAAATGGTGGTTGATTATAAATGGAGGTCAATAAGAGGAAGATTGATGTCCACTTGTTACTTTCCCACCTCCATCTCCTTAGTACATTTATGTGAATCGTAATTCGTAAGTCTTGAAACATTTGAGAAGACGATTTTGATGAACAACTAGGAGTCTAATTAAGAGACACAACTTTGATGATGAAGAAAAAAAATGGAGGAGAGTTAAATATCCAGGAAAAAGAAGAAATAATGAAGAATACAAAATGGGGAGCATATACACAGGAGGAAGGAATAGACAGATAGAGAGGTGACCTGATTGTTTACCGGTAGTAATAGGTCAAAAATAGGCAAAGTTTAATGAGAGATAAATGATGTCATAAGTTGGATTTTTCTCAGTTAATCATTAGTATGCATTTATATGAGAAGAGGATGTATAGGTTGGATTATTCCTATTAAATAACCTTTTATTTTTCAGCGTACCAAATTTTTCTATCTATACAAATTAATCTATACCAAAAGACTTTTATACAAATTAATAATACTATATAGTTTTTAATCGATAGCGTTGTGTGATAAACCTGATCTAGAGATTTCAATGGTAAATATTATACTCCCTCCTAGTCGGTCATTTCTTCCCTTTTTCCTTATTGGGTAAGTCGGGTTTTCTTCCCTCTTTCCATTTTTGGATGTGGGATTGTGTGTTTTGTGTGGTCTAAATTCATTTGTATGTGGGGTAGTGTGTTTTGTGTGATCCAAATTCATTCCCTTAATTTTTGTGTAAAAGGGAAAGATGAAGAAATGAGTGACTAGGAGGGAGTATAATTTTAGTTGAAATATAAATTTAGAAAATAACAAAATAGAGTGATTTTCCTTAAAATAAACATGTCCTACTTATGGTATTAATTAGTAGCATAAAATATACATTAAATTAAAAATTTATAATTATTTAACTTACACAAAATATTTTGGAAACTATTAAAAGGTAAATAAATCAAGCTAGGTTTCCAAAAGATATAATATTGTAGAATTCTTTTAAATTGATTTAAAATACAGGTAATATATTTATATAAATATATGACCCTCTTAAAATTGCATGTGTACTCAAATTGCATGTTTAATCATCAACTAATCAAATTATAGTAATAACTCAGTTCAATAGTCAAAGTAACAATATTAGAACCGAGAATAATGAAAGTAATAGAGCACCAACGGGAGTGGTGAAATTTTCAATAGTAATGCGGCATTAGTGAAAGTATTAATAATTACGATGTGACTAGTGAAAGTAACAATAATTAAGACGGGAGTAGTGAAAGTAACAGTAGTAATAACGAATGTAATAAAAGAAACAATACTAACAATAAAAAAAGTATATATGAACAATTAGCCGACCAATTGATTAAAGTAAAATATTAATAGTGACAGTAATGAATTGTCTAATAATTTGTTTCATCGTAACTTTAAGATATGTCATAAGAAAATATATTTAATGATAAATAATTTATGAGTTTTACAACTTTAAAGTATATTTAATTAAAATAAATTTTAATGATAAATATAGGTAGCTCGGATGGAGCCAGACACCAATACTAGTTTCTATTATTTTAGTATGGTCTTTTTGATGTTTTGAAAATAATGCATGGGTTAACCAGTGACCCGCCACTTGGCCTGGCCTGGCAGGGCCGCTCAATAAACGGGACATGCCCGAGTTTTATTTTTCAGCCCGCTCCGCCTTTGCCCATCCATTTTAGGAAAAAATTGTCGGGTCACACCCTAGCATCCCGACCCAGCCCGTCCTATACCACGGGCTTGGCTCGGGGCTGATGGGGAAGCCCGACCGACCCGAAGCCATGACTAGATAATATCAGCTAAAAGGTATCTGAAATTTGAAAATCTACTATATACTAATTCACAAACATTTAGAGCCTTTCTATTGGCTGCAGGAATTTAGGAATAGTGGGCCCCACATCAAAACTAAAACATTAATTACCCTCTCTCCTCTTCTGATTTATTTAGACTATGTTTACATATTTACAAACTCTGTTTACATATTTTATTTTCATAAACAATTCCATAATTTTTTTCATATTCCATGATTAAAAAAAAATTATAAACTAATAATTTCATGCAAAACAAAGTCCAAATATTAAAATTACAATACTCTTGCAACTAAAAAAAATAATTTCAATTTCAATTTCAAACAATTAATAATTAATAATTAAAATTACAATACTCTTGCAACTTAAAAAATTTCTCAGACGGAACTATAAATTGCTTGATGAGACGGAACTATAAATTGGTGGATGAATATACCTGTAAAAAGGCAATACTCGATTAATAAAAAAAACAGAATAAAAGTAGATTATTAATAATCAAAATAAAAAAATAAAAATAAAAAACAAGAAAAAAATTGCTCATTCTCCATACATACACCATGCTTAACAAATTAAACGAGGGATATATATAATCAGAAAAGGGGCAAGAAAAAAATGAAAATCCTAATTTATAAAAAGTGCTCATTCTCGATGAAAAAAATCGAAAATTACGACATTACGAGAATCGTATGTTCTGGAAGCAGCACAAGTGCACAAATGTTTTATCAGTCGACAACATTAGCAATTAATTTATTAATTTATAATTTATTTATATACAAAATGTATACATTAATCATAACTCTTAGAGATAAAAAAAAAAGATAATTATCAACTAATGTTTGATCAGTCGACAACATTAGCAATTAATTTATTAATTTATAATTTATTTATATACAAAATGTATACATTAATCATAACTCTTAGAGATAAAAAAAAAAGATAATTATGAACTATGACATAATTGTGATGTAAATATAATTAATTTATTAATTTATAACTTATTTATATACAAATTGTATACATTAATCATTACTTTTTGAGATTTTAGAGATAATGTACCGTAGTGGGGTGATGAAATAAACAAAAATATGGTTAATATATTTGACAAGTATGATCTACTATGTGACACCCTCAAATTTGCGGAAAGAAAAAAAAAATAATTTAAATACGTAAAAGATAATAATACATAACGAAGGTGTCATAAATAACAAGGTCATTACAAAACGGAAATAATATTCTACAAAAGAAGTATACAAGACGGGAGACATATCTCCCGTATAAATACGGAATGAAAAGAGTATATAATAATATACAATCTAAGAACCGATTATAGGTCCAAGGTAAATACTTCGCTCGCTAGCTCGTCAATGTACCCCAAATATGCATCACCACCTGTTCGACCGCATTAAATATAAACACGGAAGCCACAGTCAGTGGGGGAGTAACTCCGAGTTCTCCCAGCCACGAAATGTCGAGTTTAATTAAACACGAATAACATAAAAGCAATGTATATGACAAATACACAAACTATAACATATATGATATGCTTTTCATGTTATGAAACAATTAACTAACATATAACCTAGCATATGAAAGCTATCATGTAAATCCGATAATAAACTATAACACGAGGTAGGGAAGCTGGTATGCTAGCTCAGAGGTTACCGTTAACGTGGCCATGATACACTCAAACCCTAATCAACACGTAATCATGTGAATCAGTTAACAATCGGTAATCCAAACTCTATCAATCTTAGCCGGCTTGCATCTCACCTTCTAAAACTCATAGAATCATACAACCATGAAAGACCAATACGTCTACAAACAGGCATAAGTTCTTAGGACAGTCAATAGTCGACTTCTGTAACTCGAGTCTATACCACAAGGTAGGAAAACATCCTAGCCCTAGACTGATCAGACCTAGCGACAACATCTAACCCATTCCCTGTCTCATTACATAACCGTACATGAGAAACTCTGATAGGCGACCCCCTAAGCAGAGATGGCTAGTACTTAAGCTGGCTCCCTTCCCAAAGCGGAACTCTTAGGATGCCATGCCCCCGACTTGGTATCAAAAGGCCCAAGCTAGTGACACAAAAGCTATCAAGCTGTAAACTCCATATGCTCGTTAAAGATAGTATGGCCTATCAATGTCATGGTCCAAGATACTCATTTAGAATTAGAATGGTCAAGACGCCATATAATCATAATTCTCTATGGGTCCTTAGTCAACACGACACCAACCATATAATCAAACAGTCACGGGAAAAACATCCTATCATGTGACTAATTACATATAAATCATATTCAAATATCATATCGCCTCATATCTACTAAGGCTAATTCAATAATTAAATAAAACCTTACTTGAAGACAAATCCCTGACCCGAGTCCCGCGACGGGTCATCAGTCAAAACGGGGCTGACTAGATCTTAGTTTGACCAAACCCGTTTGGTCAAACCGGCTAGAAACAGAGTCTTTACACATTAGACTTAGACATAAAAGTCAACATATTCATTACATGTTATTTTATTAAATTCTAACATGTGAGTTATTATATCATACCCAAAACCCGTTTGACTAAAAGGATATTAAATTAAACTACGATCTCGTCTTATAATTTCTAACATGTGAGAAATAATAATTTAATGAAAAACCTTTTTAATTAAATATTTTACTTATTAATATTTATCGCTTGCTAATTATTACAAAACGCGATAAAAATGACGATAACTCAAAAACCGTCACAAGTCCCAAAGTGGGACCCACGGGCTGACTTTTGGGCCGAACCCAACATGGGCCTGAATGGGCCCACGGGCCTGTTTGAGCTGTTTTGGCAGATTTTCTAACTTTTACTAAAAACCGTTTCCTAATTTTTCCCGCATGCTTTATCATAATTAAAACCCGTCAAAACAACAACCAAACAATCAAACATCGACACAACCCAAAGACCAAAACCCGGACCCACCCTTGACCAACTCAGACCGGCCTGGACCGGCCTGGACCGGCTGGTTTGGTCCGGTTCACCACCACCCTTTTCCGGCCACCACCAAAACAACAACCCCAAATTCCAAATTAATTCTAACATGTTTTTAATTAACAACATCCATTTTTAAACATCCAAAACAACCATCAATAATACAAAAATCATGATTATGAAGAAACCATAAAAATTTGTCAAGAACACTAACATGTTTATAAATTCATACAACATAATAAAATTAACAACTTATCATGTTACTAACTAAAAATCATAAAATCATAATAATATGAACACAACTAAAGATGAACCAAAAACTAAAGAAAACAAAAGCTATGTAACATATATCCGTCGAGTAACTCGGAATCGTTACCTTAGCTAGCAAAACCAATTAGCACCAAAATAAGAAGTATATAATAAGAAACCCGTCTACTAATCTTCACCCAAAATATACGAGTAACCAAACTCGTCTTCAAAATCTTCCCCTATAAGAAATGACAAGAATAACTTTATTAGAAATAAAATATGATTTTCCATAATTAAAGTGTTGAAAACGATTTTGTCGGAAGTGAAATAAAACCGTACATGAAGATGGGGAGCGAAGAGGAGATCCTAGAAATATAAGTTAGGACGGATTTAATTAAGAAATGAAGGTTTTATGAAGGTTTTGCTCAAGAAAGACGAAGAACGGATGAAGAACGACGAAGAACGTTCAAGAACGATGAAGAACGATTTATTTGATCTTAAATTGATTTGTTGTAAAATGAAAAGTTGTTAGTGAGTAAAGTGGGAGTTGGAGTGCCGTGTAATATAGAGCAAAATAGTGAGTTGGGGTTTGAAATTGCTGTTATGGAATTGACTCGGTATAATAATTATATTACCGTAATTAATTAGATATTAAGTTAATTGAATTAAATATCAAGATATTATGTTATTGTAATGAAAAGAAAGAAAATATCAAGGTCTAAGAGAGGAGGGAAAACCGTGTGGTTTGGTGAGCAATCGGGTATGATTTATCGATTTGCGTAATTTAAACTGACGGATCGATAAAGTAACAAATATCTAAGATATTTGTATTAGTTTAATCGAAACAAATAAAATATCTCAAGTGAGTGGAAAACGATGACATGGGCGTGTGACTCATGCCAAAGTCGAGTTTCGGTTTTGTTTTGGGATTTACGATGACTCGGGAATCGTTAAATGACGTTCGGAATTAAACCGTAAAAGTTATTCTTTAAATTCCGAATAAATTCAAAATAATTATATTAAATTATGATAAATCTTAATAAATCTAAATAACAATAAATCAAAAATATTATTTTTTTAAATAAAATTTCGGTCTTCAAACTTACAAGGCGAGTCGGGAAAAGTCAACGAAAGTCAAAGTCGACTTAAAAAGTCGAGAAAAGTCAAAAATGACTTAAAAGTCAAGAAAAGTTTATGACGACTTAAAAGTCAAGAAAAAATAAATGACGACTTTAAAAAGTCAAGGAAAGTCAAAGACGACTTAAAAGTCAAGAAAAGTCAAAGATGACTAAAAACAGTCTTTTCATGAAATCTCTCAGAAATTCCAAATACGAACGCGGAATTTCAAAATAAGACTCGGAACAAAAATTTCTATTTTAAAAACTTAAGTTCTACTTAAAAGTATTAGTAAATATTTTTACTAGAAAAATTGGGTACTTTTCGGGTTGTTACAATCACCCCTCCTTTTAAAAAGTTTCGTCCTCGAAACTTAGAAGAAGGAAAGTAACATTTATGTAGGTCAATTCAAAACTGTTAAGAATATCCTTGTAATAAAATTACAGGGTCTTATCAATGAAACGGAAGGTTCTCGTCGGCCGTCAAAAACCTCGTCGTCCAAATCAAAGACTTAAAAGATACATTTTCGCATCAATAAATGAGAAAACTAGTTATCGAACGTCTCCAATAACAAGTCTCAACACTCCTTGACGGTAAAATACTTGAAATCAGAAAACATTTCTAAAAACTTTTAATTAAAAATTTCATAGTAAGGATAATAACTCTACTATCTATGCCTAAAATTTCTAACTAAAGCTTCTAATGATCTTCCTATCAGAACTGATATTCGATAGAAGGAACGGAATATTCGAAAGAATAAATCGAATAGAAAGAAGAAAGAAAGAAAGAAAGAAGAAAGAAACGAAGGATGAACCCCAATACTATCTTCCCTCTATGAAAATCCTAATGTCGATTGTAACTCGACAATACTAACTGTACAAGTAAACTAGTCCTCAAGAGAGTGCAATATATCCTTAACATTTCAATAATCGGATTCCTACCAAGATATTTCATAAGCATGCCACATCGAGTAGCAATTCCCAATTATTCCAATTCAATTAAAATCTTCTAAGGTCCATCGAAACTAGTATTGGAAATCACCATCAAAATATTTATAATTAAGGAAACAAGACCGCTAACAACCACAAAGTAAAGGACTCACTATGAAATCCTTTAATCCAATTTATTCCAAAAATTCATTACCCCAACTTATTTACAATGAACCCTCTCATCCTCAAAAGTTGAATCTCTAAACCTCAAAGAGATTAGTCACACACAACTTATTTCACTTAACTGTTGCCAAACATAGGCAAATGTGACCGTAATCAATTTATCTATCTCTTCTAAACTCTCAATACATCGGTTTTTTTTTTTTTTTTGCTTTTAACAATATTCCTCAAGTTTGGTCATCCAAATCCAAAATTCCTCAAGGTAATTATTCCCATTAGGGCCCAACATTTAAAACAACTATTTTTCCAAGTAACCTTTAAAGAACCACTAAAATCCTTAACCCCAACAACTAACCACCATTATGCTTGATTCGATCCTCAAAAGAAATGATATTGCAACTTCAAGCTTTCATAGTCTAAAACCGCTAAGAGACTTTCCTCCTAAGTTTATCCTCAAATCCTTATAATCATCTAAACACGGAACTAGCTTAATAGGGTGGTTAGGTACCATATTCGAAACTTCTTATTTACTCCAAAATAGACATATCATAAGCATGGTCTTCCAACCCATACTAAACTTCTAATTCCAAAAGACTAAATTACCAATGAGTTAAGAAGTAATAGCCAACTCATTCGACTTTACACCTTCGAATATCATGAACTATTTACACACAAGTCATGACAAGCTTCAATCATTAAAATCATTAAACATACCTTACCACACTTTCCTCAAGGATACCCACTCTCACCACCATAGGGTGAAATTAGATCTATACCATTTCCTCAAATCACAAGTTCATTCTAACAAACACTAATATTCCTCAAGATTCAGAGTTCTTCCGACTAAGTATAATATACCTCAAACCGATGGTTATGACATCCCTACAAATGTTACAAGAGGGAGGTAAGGATACCAATAGTAAGATGGAGGAACTATCTAGAGAAATTTCCAAGAGGCAAATAGGTTGGAAGAGAAAGAAGCACCTAGATGGAAGGAAGAGGGCATAATACTATAAGGACGAGAGAATTCAAACATGAAGAAGGAATACACTTCAATTAGGTTTGTAAATCTTCAAATCTTCGGT
>JAIUZE010024586.1:0-19942 GCA_022085475.1 Heliosperma pusillum | reverse complement strand
GTAATGAAGCAAAGGAAGACTCATTGGTCACACAAGGAGTTACAATTCAAACAAGGGGTAATGAAGCAAGGAAGACTCATTTTTCACCAAGGAGTTACAATGTAACAATGGGTTAGGAAGCAAGGAAGACTCATTGTTCACACAAGGAGTTACAATGGAAATAATGAGTAATGAAGCAAAGAAGACTCATTGTTCACACAAGGAGTTACAATTCAAACAATGGGGAATCAAGCAAGGAATACTCATTGTTCACACAAGAAGTTACAATGCAAACAATGGGTAATGAAGCAAGGAAGACTCATTGTTGACACAAGGAGTTACAATGCAAATAAGGAGTAATGAAGCAAAGAAGACTCATTGTTCACACAAGGAGTTACAATTCAAACAATGGGGACTCAAGCAAGGAAGACTCATTGTTCACACAAAGAGTTACAATGCAAACAATGGGTAATGAAGCAAAAAAGACTCATTGTTCGCACAAGGAGTTACAATTCAAACAATGGGTAATGAAGCAAGTACGACTCATTGTTCACATAAGGAGTTACAATGCAAACAATGGGTAATGAAGCAAGGAAGACTCATTGTTCACACAAGAAGATACAATGCAAACAATGGGTAATGAAGCAAAGAAGACTCATTGTTCACACAAGGAGTTACAATTCAAACAATAGGTAAAGAAGAAAAGAAGAGTCATTGTTCACACAAGGAGTTACAATTAAAACAATGGGTAATGAAGCAAGGAAGACTCATTGTTCACAAAAGGAGTTACAATGTAACAATGGGTAATGAAGCAAGCAAGACTGATTGTTCACACAAGGCGTTACAATGCAAACAATGAGTAATGAAGCAAAGAAGACTCATTTTTCACACAAGGAGTTACAATTCAAACAATGGGGATTCAAGCTAGGAAGACTCATTGTTTACACAAGGAGTTACAATGCAAACAATGGGTAATGAAGCAAGGAAGACTCATTGTTGACACAAGGAGTTACAATGCAAACAATGAGTAATGAAGCAAAGAAGACTCATTGTTCGCACAAGGAGTTACAATTCAAACAATGGGTAATGAAGCAATGAAGACTCATTGTTCACACAAGGAGTTACAATGCAAACAATGAGTAATGAAGCAAAGAAGACTCATTGTTCACACAAGGAGTTACAATGTAACAATGGGGAATGAAGCAAGGAATACTCATTGTTCACACAAGGAGTTACAATGCAAACAATGGGTAATGAAGCAAGGAAGACTCATTGTTGACACAAGGAGTTACAATGCAAACAATGAGTAATGAAGCAAAGAAGACTCATTGTTCGCACAAGGAGTTACAATTCAAACAATGGGTAATGAAGCAAGGAAGACTCATTGTTCACACAAGGAGTTACAATTCAAACAATGGTGATTGAAGCAAGGAAGACTCATTGTTCACACAAGGAGTTACAATGCAAACAATAGGTAATGAAGCAAGGTAGGCTCATTGTTCACACAAGAAGATACAATGCAAACAATGGGTA
This sequence comes from Heliosperma pusillum, assembly GCA_022085475.1. Taxonomy (NCBI): domain Eukaryota; kingdom Viridiplantae; phylum Streptophyta; class Magnoliopsida; order Caryophyllales; family Caryophyllaceae; genus Heliosperma; species Heliosperma pusillum. Next base: position 18,430 of record JAIUZE010024586.1, on the reverse strand, counting down.
ATGAAGGAAAGAAGACTCATTGTTCACACAAGGAGTTACAATTCAAACAATGGGTAATGAAGCAAAGAAGACTCATTGTTCACACAAGGAGTTACAATTCAAACAATGGGGATTGAAGCAAGGAAGACTCATTGTGCACTCAAGGAGTTACAGTGCAAACAATGGGTAATGAACAAAGGAAGACTCATTGTTTACACAAGAAGATACAATGCAAACAATGGGTAATGAAGCAAAGAAGACTCATTGTTCACACAAGGAGTTACAATTCAAACAATAGGTAATGAAGCAAAGAAGACTCATTGTTCAGACAAGGAGTTACAATTCAAACAATGGGTAATGAAGCAAGGAAGACTCATTGTTCACACAAGGAGTTACAATGTAACAATGGGTAATGAAGCAAGGAAGACTCATTTTTCACACAAGGAGTTACAACGCAAACAATGGGTAATGAAGCAAGAAATAATCATTGTTCACACAAGGAGTTACAATGCAAACAATGGGTACTGAAGCAAGGAAGACTCATTGTTTACACAAGGAGTTACAATGCAACAATGGGTATTGAAACAAGGAAGACTCATTGTTCACACAAGAAGACACAATGCAAACAATGGGTAATGAAGCAAAGAAGACTCATTGTTCACACAAGGAGTTACAATTCAAACAATAGGTAAAGAAGCAAAGAAGACTCATTGTGCACACAAGGAGTTACAATTCAAACAATGGGTAATGAAGCAAGGAAGACTCATTGTTCACACAAGGAGTTCTAATGTAACAATGGGTAATGAAGCAAGGAAGACTCATTGTTCACACAAGGAGTTACAATGTAACAATGGGTAATGAAGCAAGGAAGACTCATTGTTCACACAAGGAGTTACAATGCAAACAATGAGTAATGAAGCAAAGAAGACTCATTGTTCACACAAGGAGTTACAATTCAAACAATGGGGATTGAAGCAAGGAAGACTCATTGTTCACACAAGGAGTTACAATGCAAACAATGGGTAATGAAGCAAGGAAGACTCATTGTTGACACAAGGAGTTACAATGCAAACAATGAGTAATGAAGCAAAGAAGACTCATTGTTCGCACAAGGAGTTACAATTCAAACAATGGGTAATGAAGCAAGGAAGACTCATTGTTCACACAAGGAATTACAATGCAAACAATGAGTAATAAAGCAAAGAAGACTCATTGTTCACACAAGGAGTTACAATGTAACAATGGGGAATGAAGCAAGGAATAATCATTGTTCACACAAGGAGTTACAATGCAAACAATGGGTAATGAATCAAGGAAGACTCATTGTTGACACAAGGAGTTGATGTAAAACTGCTCGGTTTTAAACTGAACAACTCAACGGACTGTTTATTTTGTTTTCTGTATTTATGTTGCAGCGGAATTAACTGTATTTTTTTGGGTTTTTGTATATGTTGGAACGAAAAAAAAATAATAGATATGAATTGGCTAAGACAATCTCGCAAGATCACTCAACTAAGACTTGAATTAATCAAGTGATATCGCAAGACAACTTGACCAACTCGTGTGTAAACTCTCAACCTCGCAAGATATCAAGCAAACACAAATTCAACCTCGTAAGGAAGAATGATTATTATTTCCCTCTCGCAAGAAGTAAATAATAGAACTTAAAGCTCGCAAGCTATTAAGAACAAACAAGTAATAACTTGAATTCAATTCTCAATTGTGTGAATAATTCTGATTACATAGCTTGGTATTTATACTACTAGTACTTACCTTAAACTAGCTAGATAGAAATTAGGAAATAGTGGAAACACTATCTTATTATTAAATAAGATCACCACACTATTTTATTCAAATTAATAAAACAGAAAAATAAGAATATAACACGCATATACACGGTTCAGAAAGCCGTGTTAGCTGCTGCCACTTGACGTTGCTTGGTCCACACGTCATTGACCACACGACATTGACTTGGTCAACACGTCATTGCTTGTGTCGTTGTCCTTCCTCCATGTTATCATGATAACTTGATTTGAGCCCATTTTGAAACCTTCTGAAATGTGAGTTACATTTCGACTAATCAAGACTTCATTTTCATTTTCTTCTAGTGCTGCCGCATCATTCTCCCCTTCTTTTTGAGAGTTTGACCTCAAATTATCGTCGTCCAAGTATGGTGACAAATCCCCAACATTGAATGTTGCACTTACACCTCCATACTCACTCGGTAATTCTAACTTGTAGGCATTAGTCCCATAGCACTCAAGTATCTTAAATGGGCCATCGGCTCTAGGCATCAATTTATTCTTCCTCTTCGATGGAAATCGCTCCTTTCTCAAGTGTAACCACACTAAATCTCCAACATTGAAAACAGGCTATTTTTGATGTTTATTCGCTTTCTCCTTGTATTTAGCATTTGATTTCTCGATTTGTGCTCGAACTTGCTCACAAACACGAAGAAACGCAGCTTGTCTTTCCTTAGCTTCAAAACTCAACACATCTTTCTTTGGTATAGGAACCAAATCAATAGGAAGATACGGATTCACCCCATAGACAATCTCAAATGGTGATCTTCCCGTCGTCATTGAAGGTGTTCGATTATAAGCAAACTCCGCGTGAGCTAGCTTAACATCCCAATCCTTGGTAGTCTTACTAACCAAACCCCTCAACAAGCTTCCCAAAGTTCTATTTGTCACCTCGGTTTGTCCATCAGTTTGTGGATGATGAGACGTACTAAATAGCAACTTTGTTCCAACCAACCGCCATAATGTCTTCCAAAAATAGCTTAAGAACTTAACATCTCGATCCGACACAATAGTAAGAGGTATACCATGTAGTCGAACAATCTCTTTGTAATAAAGTTCAGCAATAGCACCACCATGAGCTTCTCGAATCAATAGCTCACGAATCGACCCATTAGGAATGCATAGTCGATTACCTTTGAATAGATAACCATCTTGGACCGAATACAACTGCAACAGGAGTAATCAAGGGAAAGCCTAAATTTCATGGTCGTGATTAGCCTTACAAGACTCCAAGCTTATGGGTGCTTCAAAGTCACCAAATCCTACTTAAAGCAAATGTGATCGCAGCAGGAACAAGATAAGGGTCATGTTCTTGGCAACATAAATTAAGCTACACTCATTCAATTTTGATGATCTTTATATGGTTGGAAAGCTTAGTGTCTTTGCTACAAAATGAAGTTGGAACCACCACCATATCAGGTTTGTAGCTTGCCCTATGGTTGCTATAAAACAGCCTCTACAGAAGAGCCTAATGCAATGTTCCGCCTGACCCCCTCTTACCAAAAGGTCCATAGCTGAATATTGGAGGACGACCTTTGAGTGATTCCAAATGGAGGAAGAAGCTAACTCATATATCTTTAAAATGGCTCCTTGAAGTACTCCTACATCATCCTAAAGAGAAAGTTATGGCCTGAGCAAAACGGGTATAGTTAGTGGCAAGTCTGCTGGGTATGTGATTAAGACCAATCTGCACTCAAAGTTGCATAACTCAAAATCTACTTAATGTTTAGGGGTGATTCTTTTTGGAGGAGAAAGCTAACATCCATAGCTTTCACATGAGCTATCATGGGTCTTCAAATTCATCCTGAGCAGAGAGTTATGAGTGTTACAAAATGCAATCAGAAGGGTCCATGTCCTATCTCACCCGGTTCAGGTCCAACATCAAAGAGCTTCGTCCAAGGCAACCCCTATTATGAATTAAGTTATTCCAAGGCCTAAAACCCTTAGTTTAAAGTCTTAGGAAGATAAAAGTCCAGGAGAGTTTTTGCTAATTCACAATAAAAGAGCAGGTTTAGCTAAGTGCAAACAAATGGGTCCAGATGGGGACATTTCAGCATTGTCTTGTACCAAGGCTGTTTTGGGTGCTATATTTGGCTAGGCAAGACAAGGGCACGACTTGAAAGACATCCTAACCCTTTGTACTTGAAGATGGTAGCTGCCAAGCCCAAGCTCCAAGGTCTTACACATCTTAATTGACCTTACACAACAAGACAAAGAGGAGCAGCCTGTTTTCTGTTTTATGCTTTATGCTTTATTACTTTATGCTTTTGTATCCTAGTTAGTATTCTGATTTGTGTAAGGCCAAGGCCACGACTTATTGTACATTAGATGATGCATTTGAGACCCTTAGATGTGTATCTCTTGGCCTATATAAGGCTTGCTTGTAAGAAGTTGAAATCAGATTATGATGAATTAATATAAACCTGAACTTTGTTCATTGCAATTCTTTAGCAAAGCTAAGTATTGTGGTAATCCTTAGTGAACTTGTGTGTGATCTAAGATTACAGTGTCTAAGAGTCATTACTTGTGTGTCTTGAGTCTTAAACACAACCTTTGCTACCTGTGCTTGTGTGCTAAGGTGCAAAGTCCTATCTGTTCTGCCTGGCCTAGTGCAGGTTCCTGAGTTTTCCGAGTCATTTAGCTTGTGTGTGAGGGAGTGTTGATCTTAGCTCCTTTTAGCCTCTGAAAAGCTCTATTTTTGTAGAGATTTCAGTTCAATTGGTTATCAGAGCTTTGGTTTGCGAGTTTATGTTTTCCTACCTACATTATAAACACAAAAACAACCTGTTATCATGAGGGGAGTGCAATCTGATTTGTGTGAGAAAATCAGTAGCAAAGTTGTAATGCCTTATGTTCCATGTCAAAGAATGGAACCTTGTGACCTTGGTTCCATCTCCAAGTCCTTAGAAGAAGCTAGGGTGAAGTTCCAAGCTTTAAGAAGAAGGTATGAAGGTGATGTGCTTCCAAAGAAGGCAACCAGCAACTATGGTGTTCCAAGGGAGCCTAAACCACCTGATTTGTATCAAGGGGAGTACCACCTGCCACATGAGTGTTCTAAGTCCTCTCCTACCCTTGGGAGCAAAGGTAAAACACCAATACTTCCTTCCTTTAATGGTGAAAACAGTAGAGCATTTGTGTCTTGGTTGTATGTTGTTAAATGCTACTTTAAGCACAATTGTTTTTCTGAGGAAAGGAAGCTTGAACTGGTTGTGTCTTGTTTAAAGAGTAGTGCTTTGTTGTGGTACAAGGTCCTTAGAATTTCAAGGAGGAATGAAGGGAAGGGTATGATTAGGTCATGGCATAAACTTGAGAGGAACATGAGACTAAGGTTTCTACCTTGTTCTACCATGGATAGTTTGTGGACTGATTTTAAAACCCTTAAGCAAAATTCCTTGAGTGTCCATGAGTATGGTAAGTTGTTTGAAGAGTTAAGCTTTGTTTGTGATATGAATGATGAGGTTGTACAAAAGGGAGTCAGATTTTACCATGGCTTGAAATCTGAAATTGCAAGGAGGATAGATTTAAGATTGTTGTATCCATATGATGAGATGTATGGTTTGGCTTTGTCAATTGAAGAGACCTTAGAGAGGGCTAAACTCTTTAAGTCTTTCTGTGGAGGATCCCTTAGGAGTAGTACCAATGAAAAGGAGGAACCACTAGAATCTTTAATTCAAGAGGAATTAGAAGGATGCTTGGTCTTTCTTGAGTCTAAGATCAAGGATGTTCACTCTCCTAATGAGGAAGATGTAGGTGGCGTCCTTACATTCCCAAAGGAAGAAGAGTCAGCCCCCACACCCTCTAGACAAGTCCTTGTTGAAGAGAAAGAGCAAGAAGATAAGCTTTTTGCTTGCTCAAGTTCTTGCTTAAGCCCTTTAGAGGAGAGCAGCCTTGTCCTTGCCCATGGAGCCATCAATGACCAAGCTACTGATTTGGGTCCGAGAGAGGTGAGTGTCGACCAAGGACTACTTGAGCTTAAAACCATGAAGTTTGGACAGTCCATGGTCAGGTTCAATGGTGCTAGTTATTGGGATTCGATCAAGGGTGAAGCAAAAGGAGTGTCTTGGGTTGTTCCATGCTCAAAAGTGCCAAATCTGATCTCCTACACAAGCCATGATTCTTGCTTCTTAACATTCATCTTGGGAGGTATATCTTGTGCTCTTGCCTCTCCACACTTTCATTCTTACATGTTGATGAGGTTACAAGTTATTCTTGCTCATTTGGGTGCTACCTCATACATGTTAAGGAGGGAAATTGATGAATCTAAACCCTACTGTCCAGCTATGATCTTCCTGTGTTTTAAGATGTCTAATGTTCAAAATGGTCATGAAAACTTGTTGGGGTTATGTAGGACACGAAGGGAAGGTTCATTACTTGATGTTGCTCGAGTTTTAGTTCATTTGGCGTTGTTTATAATGAGTCCAATGCACGAAAACTATAGCAGCCAACTTGATGCCTTATCATGTTCTCTTTGTTGTTTAAGCACTCGTTTGGATGTGAACTATGTGAATGAATCTTGTGTTTATATGAATGACCCTTTGTACCACTTGAATTCTGCTCAAGGGGAGCTGATTGTGAAGGGAGGTACCCTAGGAGGAACAAACCATGGATGTTCTACTGGTTTGCTTCTTGCTTATGCTCACTCTAATGAAATGTGTTCTGAATTTCCATGGGAGTGTTGGTCACCTAAGGATGTTAAGGGAGTAGTCAATGAGAACGAACCAAGCTTGGGGTGCAAATACGAACATTCTGATTTGTGTGCTACAAGTATTGGGATACTTGATGGGAAGTTGAATCCAAAGCTTGCTATGAGTACATTTCATCCAGGTGGAACACAATCTACAATACATATACGAGCTCATGATACTACAAGAAAAATAAGGGGAGAGTCGAAGTGGAGGGAGGATGTAATACACCTCACATTTGATCCAGGAGGAACAAGCACTACTTGGTTGAGTATGCAATCTGAAATTGGGAATGGTACAACATATCTCTTGCCATTTACCATTCTAGTATATGATCCAGGAGGAGGCCATGAGAGTCTATTACTTGGAGTTGTACTTGATCTTCGATGGTTAGGAGAACAAGCTCCTCGGCAGCAAGTCTCTTCATTTTGATCCACAAGAATTTGAGGGCAAATTCTTTTGAAGAAAGGGAGTTTGCAACAGGAGTAATCAAGGGAAAGCCTAAATTTCATGGTCGTGATTAGCCTTACAAGACTCCAAGCTTATGGGTGCTTCAAAGTCACCAAATCCTACTTAAAGCAAATGTGATCGCAGCAGGAACAAGATAAGGGTCATGTTCTTGGCAACATAAATTAAGCTACACTCATTCAATTTTGATGATCTTTATATGGTTGGAAAGCTTAGTGTCTTTGCTACAAAATGAAGTTGGAACCACCACCATATCAGGTTTGTAGCTTGCCCTATGGTTGCTATAAAACAGCCTCTACAGAAGAGCCTAATGCAATGTTCCGCCTGACCCCCTCTTACCAAAAGGTCCATAGCTGAATATTGGAGGACGACCTTTGAGTGATTCCAAATGGAGGAAGAAGCTAACTCATATATCTTTAAAATGGCTCCTTGAAGTACTCCTACATCATCCTAAAGAGAAAGTTATGGCCTGAGCAAAACGGGTATAGTTAGTGGCAAGTCTGCTGGGTATGTGATTAAGACCAATCTGCACTCAAAGTTGCATAAATCAAAATCTACTTAATATTTAGGGGTGATTCTTTTTGGAGGAGAAAGATAACATCCATAGCTTTCACATGAGCTATCATGGGTCTTCAAATTCATCCTGAGCAGAGAGTTATGAGTGTTACAAAATGCAATCAGAAGGGTCCATGTCCTATCTCACCCGGTTCAGGTCCAACATCAAAGAGCTTCGTCCAAGGCAACCCCTATTATGAATTAAGTTATTCCAAGGCCTAAAACCCTTAGTTTAAAGTCTTAGGAAGATAAAAGTCCAGGAGAGTTTTTGCTAATTCACAATCAAAGAGCAGGTTTAGCTAAGTGCAAACAAATGGGTCCAGATGGGGACATTTCAGCATTGTCTTGTACCAAGGCTGTTTTGGGTGCTATATTTGGCTAGGCAAGACAAGGGCACGACTTGAAAGACATCCTAACCCTTTGTACTTGAAGATGGTAGCTGCCAAGCCCAAGCTCCAAGGTCTTACACATCTTAATTGACCTTACACAACAAGACAAAGAGGAGCAGCCTGTTTTCTGTTTTATGCTTTATGCTTTATTACTTTATGCTTTTGTATCCTAGTTAGTATTCTGATTTGTGTAAGGCCAAGGCCACGACTTATTGTACATTAGATGATGCATTTGAGACCCTTAGATGTGTAACTCTTGGCCTATATAAGGCTTGCTTGTAAGAAGTTGAAATCAGATTATGATGAATTAATATAAACCTGAACTTTGTTCATTGCAATTCTTTAGCAAAGCTAAGTATTGTGGTAATCCTTAGTGAACTTGTGTGTGATCTAAGATTACAGTGTCTAAGAGTCATTACTTGTGTGTCTTGAGTCTTAAACACAACCTTTGCTACCTGTGCTTGTGTGCTAAGGTGCAAAGTCCTATCTGTTCTGCCTAGCCTAGTGCAGGTTTCTGAGTGAGTGAGTGTACGTGTGAGGGAGTGTTCACCCTGGCCCCTTGTAGCCTCTGAAAAGCTCTATTTTTGTAGAGATTTCAGTTCAATAACCCCGTTGGTTCGATAATATCCCTTGAGAACTCCGGATCAGATTTGTACAGTTCTTTGATATGTTCAAACCCAAGCATCCTTGCATCCAACTCGATCAATAATGTATGCCTTCGAGATAATGCATCGGCAACTATATTTGAAGCTCCTGTCTTATACTTTGATGAGAAGGTAAAAGATTGTAGAAATTCAACCCACTTGGCATGTCTAGGATTCAACTTTTGTTGCCCATGAATATGCTTCAATGCCTCATGATCCGAATGTAGCACAAACGGTTTAGGCCTCAAATAATGACTCCAATGATCCAAAGCTCTTACAATGGCATAGAACTCTTTATCATAAGTCGAATAATTCAAACGAGCTCCACCCAATTTCTCACTAAAATAGGCAATTGGTCGTTTCTCTTGTACCAAAACAGCCCCAATCCCTACTCCACTCGCATCACATTCAACTCGAACAACTTATCGAAATTAGGAAGTGTTAAAATAGGTGCGGAACTAAGTTTAGCTTTTACCTCATCGAATGCCTTTTGTGCACTAGGTGTCCACACAAATTCACCCTTCTTTGTCAACTCTGTCATAGGCGCCATAATCGAATTGAAATTTTGAATGAACCTTCGATAGAACGAAGCCAATCCATGAAAACTACGAACTTCAGTTGTTGTCTTAGGAACCGGCCATGCTTTGATAGCTTCTACTTTAGATGGATCCATGCTTATACCATCCTTGCCAACAATGTACCCTAAGAACACCACGCTAGGCACCATAAACATACACTTCTCCATCTTCCCAAATAGCTTCTGTTTTCGCAACATATCGAACACTACACGAAGATGTTCTAAGTGCTCCTCTTTGTTCTTGCTATAAATCAGAATATCGTCAAGATACACCACGACGAACTTGTTCAAGAACGGTCTTAGCACCTCATTCATCAATCTCATAAACGAACTTGGAGCATTACAAAGACCAAATGGCATAACGAGCCATTCATACAACCCTTGCTTAGTCTTGAACGCTGTCTTCCACTCGTCCCCTTCACGGATTCTCATTTGATGATATCTACTTCGCAAATCAAATTTAGAGAACACTTGTGATCCACTTAACTCATCTAACATATCATCCAATCTTGGCATAGGAAAGCGGTATTAGATAGTGATATTATTCACCGCTCTACTATCGATACACATTCGCCATGTCCCATCTTTCTTGGGCACCAACAAAGCTGGTACGGCACAAGGACTTAGGCTCTCTTGGTGATACGAGTGGGTTATGGGTCAATGAAGGAACGAGTTCATTGAAAGTCGGAAATCAGTTTAATCATTCTCGAGATTGGCACCAAGTTAGACATGAAAGGGATAAGCAGCGGAACGAGTGCATCATATGATGCGATTGAGCAGCGGAATAAGACATGAAAGGGATAAGCAGACACCAAGTTAGACCTATAACTTGATGAACGAGATTGGCTAACCAAGACCTATTGGTTCCAATCGAGTAATAGCTAAGAAACGCGTCCTAACTAATCACTAGTTTTTGGATTAGCAAATCCGAGTCACAAACAAACGTTTCACACGGTTTGTCTGAGAGACCAAACACAAGATTTTGAATCTGAATTTTTATTGATGATTTCGTGCCTTTTCCAAATGGAAATACAAGCTATAAATAGTCGAAATAAGTAAATGCAACAACCAATAAAACGTCACCTTAATTAGGCTATTAATTAGCCTAATTACTACAATTAAACTACTAAATAACTCCCTAATTAAACTAGTAAATGAATGCTCATAATTCAGCCCATTTCAAACGTGTAACTCCCCTCTTTAAGATAGGATTTGAATGCCATTAAATCAGCCACTGTATTTTACGAGCAAGATTTTCATACCATCCAATAAAGCTCACACGTTCAATGAAAGCTCGAAATACATTTAATTATTCTCGAGAATGATTAAACTGATTTCCGACTTTCAATGAACTCTTTCCTTCATTGACCCATAACCCACTCGTATCATACTCCCTTTCTTCAAAAAGAATCGTCCCGATTCTTAGACCGTGCAACTCCACCCGGATCAAACACGAGGGTCTTGGGCTTGCTGTCCGTTGTCCAACTATTGTGGGGTTCACCGAGCGATTTCAGTCTCACATACTCGTGGAAGAGCAGCTCTTGGATAGACCTCTTTGTCTCCCTGCTTTCCCTTGCTTGTGCGGCATCACTTCTGAGCGCCCAGAAGTACTTAGGCACGCACCAAAAAAAACAGCCGAATGCAAGCCTCTTAACGCCGAATGCCGAGCAGACCTATTTGTAGGACAAGTCGTCTCTGGGACTAGGATTAAAAGATCCGTGTCTTCTTCGGTTTGTAACGAGTGACTTTGGTATGCGAATCCCACCGCGGAAGCCAGTGGAACCTGCCTTGTAAAACGTTCCTCCTCATCTGGATAAACATCAAAAATAGGAGGTAAATTTGGGTCGAAACCCCTTGATTGGAACTCCAAGAACTCCTCCATGGATCGTCTTGCATTTAAGGAAATCAAGAGCCTAAGCTCTGATACCATATGATGCGATTGAGCAGCGGAATAAGACATGAAAGGGATAAGCAGACACCAAGTTAGACCTATAACTTGATGAACGAGATTGGCTAACCAAGACCTATTGGTTCCAATCGAGTAATAGCTAAGAAACGCGTCCTAACTAATCACTAGTTTTTGGATTAGCAAATCCGAGTCACAAACAAACGTTTCACACGGTTTGTCTGAGAGACCAAACACAAGATTTTGAATCTGAATTTTTATTGATGATTTCGTGCCTTTTCCAAATGGAAATACAAGCTATAAATAGTCGAAATAAGTAAATGCAACAACCAATAAAACGTCACCTTAATTAGGCTATTAATTAGCCTAATTACTACAATTAAACTACTAAATAACTCCCTAATTAAACTAGTAAATGAATGCTCATAATTCAGCCCATTTCAAACGTGTAACTCCCCTCTTTAAGATAGGATTTGAATGCCATTAAATCAGCCACTGTATTTTACGAGCAAGATTTTCATACCATCCAATGAAGCTCACACGTTCAATGAAAGCTCGAAATACATTTAATTATTCTCGAGAATGATTAAACTGATTTCCGACTTTCAATGAACTCGTTCCTTCATTGACCCATAACCCACTCGTATCATAAATGATACGAGTAGAGCCACGGTTACTTAGTTCACGAGCTTTCGTTGAATAAGGAGCTATTGAAGCCGAGCAAGCCTGATGCAACAGTCTAATGGACAGTGTCATAACTGCCATTTACACAGCACGATTGATGCAACGGTTTAATGGACTGAGTCATAGCTGCCATTTTTATTCCTGTTTTATTGTCATTTAAGTCTTGAATTTTATGTCCAATAATGTAGCTTTTAGAAAGTCATAAGTAGGAGTTAATTATAGTCATTAAGCTAGTGTTTACTACCTAGTTTGTGGTTGCATAGGATTCTATTTTATAGTTATTGTAGGGCTGCTAGAATAGGTAAGTTTTAGCCTAGTTAAAGAGCCTCTTTAAGAGTCTTAATTAGGTAGTTATTACCATGTTGTGACAGCCATAATAGGCGTGTGATAATGGCTATTTAAGGCCTTGTTTTGTAACATAAGATTTATATAAGATTTTGAATAAGAAAAAGAATTTCCTGTCTGCAAATTAACGTTGTTAATTGTGAGAACATGAGTGTTTGAGCGAGTTCAATCACAGCTTGAGAGTTGGGACGCGTATTCCAAAACTTAAGAACGAATCATTCGACGCGTATTGAGTGATTTCCCATTGTTAATGCTATAGGTCTAGCTTTGGCAAATATCCCGATTACAAATCATGTCCTATTCCGCTGCTCAATCGCATCACTTGGACATAACCTCTATCGAGCAACTCTTGCACTTGCCTTTGCAATTCCTTTGCTTCCTCGGGATTACAACGGTAAGCCGGTTTGTTTGGTAACGAAGCTCCTGGAATGAGATCGATTTGATGTTCAATACCTCTAAGAGGAGGTAGTCCCTTTGGCAAATCATCGGGAAAGACATCGCAAAACTCTTTTAACAGCCCTTGAACCTCCCGGCTGTCACTTTGTTCTTTTGCATCCAAATCTCGCACAATTAAAATATAGGTTGGTTCTCCACGAGCCAACGCCTCCTCAACCTCTTGAGCCTCCATGAATAAGCTTCCCTTCTTTGATTTCAGCTCCTTGACCTTGTTAGGTGGTAAAGGCTTTAAATTGAATGTTGTTTTGCCTTTAGTCACGCTATACACATTGGTTCTTCCATCATGCTCAACGTTTCGATCAAATTGCCATGGTCGTCCCACTAGAATATGGAAAGCACTCATAGGAATCACATCGCACCAAATTTCATCATTATAAGGTCCCAAGTTCAAAGATATCAAAGCTTGCTTCCTTACTTGTATACCATTGTTTCCATTCAACCAATGTAACTTGTAAGGTTTCCCATGGTTTCTCGTTTGAAGTTTTAGCTCATCAACCAACTCCTTGGACACCACATTAGTACAAGAACCACTGTCAATGATAAGATTGCAAAGTTTGTTATGAACCTCACATCGAGTGTGAAAGATTTGTTCTCTTTGATCAACCTCAACTGGGCTTCTTTCCACATGAAGATTTCGAATAACCAAGCATTCTTCTTCACTCAATGGATCAACATCATAAGCCACTCCCTCTTCTTCACTTTCGTCAATTTCGGACAGATTGGAAATCTGTTCAGGCATGACAAATTCAGGAACTAGTCCACACAAATCTTGAATAGCAAGTGCTCGTTTTTGTGGACATTCGTTTGCTATGTGCCCATAGCCTTGGCACTTGAAACACCGCCTCAATGAACCACCCCTAGGCTCCACGGTTACTCCTTTTCCTTTGTACTTCACATCCTCTTTTATGGTCTCCTTAGGCTTGCTAGGTGTTGGCTTAGAATAAGAACTTGAGCTAACACTTGTACTCTTCGAATAAGCATAAGGTTTCCTTGCTTTGTCATGTTTCTCAAATTTTAGGGCTAGTTGACATACATCATCGAACCCTTCATAGATTTGCACCTCAATCCTATTAGAAAGTGAGGGTGTGAGTCCTTTGATGAACCGTGCAACTCTAAGCTCTTCCTTTTCTTCTAGGTCACAAAGTATTGTCATCTTCTCAAATTCCTTGATATACTCGGCCACGGACAGATTTTCTTGTGATAAGTGATGTAAGATAATCCACTTATTTTACCTTTTCAGAGATAATGTTGCAGCGGAATAAAAACAATATAAAAAGATATGAATTAGTTGTGATATCTCGCAAGATGAACAACTAAGACTTGAACTAGACAAGTAATCTCGCAAGACAACTCGAATAACTCGGATATGACGTGCTCAAACTCTCCTCCCTCGCAAGGAACTCAAATTTGCCACGAATAATACTCAACCTCGCAAGGAAGAATATGGATTAATTCACCCTCGCAAGAATGAACTAACAAACTTAAAGCTCGCAAGCAATAAGAATAAACAAGAAACTCTTGTATTAAACTCTCAAATTGTGTATCTATTACAATGCATAAGACTCCTTATTTATACTACTACTAATTACCATAAACTAACTAGATAGAAATTAGGAAATAGTGTGAACACTACCTTATTATTAAATAAGATCACCACACTACTTTTATTCAAATTAGAAAAATAATATCAAAACTCTATTTAGGAAAGTAAACTTGAGAACAATTTAAGTCAAGCTTCCATCTTGCATAAATTTTGAATGTCACGTTCAAATTGCGTCACCCGCGTATAATCTGGACAGCTCAACTTAAAACGATCATATCTCCTTCGTTACTTAACCAAATAAAGCGTGTGACCACTTGTTGGAAAGCTAACATCATGTACTTTCATATCCAAGTGAAATCACGTCAAAAGTAGCTATATATTCGGAGATATTTAGCTCTAAAGTCAAGGGAATGAATATGAAATTGTCAAGAATGACTTAAACTTGCATTTTGAACATATACCCATGTCACTCATGTATCATTCTCCCCTTCTTCAAAAAGAATCGTCCCGATTCTTGGACCTACAACCTCCCGGATCAAATACATATGATGTAGCAAATGAGAAGATATTTTGATTAAAGTAGACACCATAATACTCCTTTAGCTCATCATCCTCAATATAATCTTCATGCTTATTCATCTTATTTGATTTGTAGTTGCCACCAGAATCATAAGCAAAAATCCTCTTGTACAATCTTTTCTTATGCTTTCTTTTCTCATGCCTCCCTTTGTTGTGCCTTCCATCCCACCACCTTCCATCCACAATTGTAGCACAATCCAAACAATTGTTGCTTGAAATAACAAGAATATCACGAGCTTCCATAACAATAGACTTTAATAAGAAAGAACGTTGATAAATCTCACCATATAACTTCTTTGCAATGTATTTATCAAGTGGCGATTGATAATTACTCTTGAAATCAAATTCATAATGAGTAATCCCTTGTTTATGAGGTTCTTCATAATAAGGCATATCATTGGTATCAATCTCATCTTCAAGAATAAAATCAACTTGTATGTGTAATTTGGGAACCACCACTTCTTCAAATTCTTTGTCAAAAATAGCCGGTAAGTTAGGATCAAATAATGAAGTACCTTCTACACGAGATTCATCTTCAGAAGAAAATAGTTTATCATCAATCATATCTTCTGTTTGATCATCATCACTCAATGGCTCAACAATATATGTGATAAATTCACCTTTTTCCTTGTCTGTTTCATCATTCGGATTTGAACAATATTTTGTACTGTTCGATTGGACAAGGTCAGACATCATCTTCTCTACGTCTTCTACATGTCTCTCTTCTTTTTCCTCGTGAATAACTTCAAAAGTTTCAATTCTTGCATCTTCTATCTTTTTTGCTTCATAAGTTTGAACTGATTGTTGAAGCTTTTTAAGACTGAATGACAAAGAATCAACTCCTTTTTGTAACTCTTTGCATAATAAATAAAACTGATATTCCTTCCCTTCATTCCATTTATGATTAGGTTTCTTCAACTCCATCTCATCACACACAAAAATTCAAGGACCGTCTTGGTTTAAGGAAATCAAGAGCCGAAGCTCTGATACCAAATTGATGTAAAATAATCCACTTATTTTACCTTTTCAGAGATAATGTTGCAGCGGAATAAAAACAATATAAAAAGATATGAATTAGTTGTGATATCTCGCAAGATGAACAACTAAGACTTGAACTAGACAAGTAATCTCGCAAGACAACTCGAATAACTCGGATATGACGTGCTCAAACTCTCCTCCCTCGCAAGGAACTCAAATTTGCCACGAATAATACTCAACCTCGCAAGGAAGAATATGGATTAATTCACCCTCGCAAGAACGAACTAACAAACTTAAAGCTCGCAAGCAATAAGAATAAACAAGAAACTCTTGTATTAAACTCTCAAATTGTGTATCTATTACAATGCTTAAGTATTTAATACTACTACTAATTACCATAAACTAACTAGATAGAAATTAGGAAATAGTGTGAACACTACCTTATTATTAAATAAAATCACCACGCTACTTTTATTCAAATTAGAAAAATAATATCAAAACTCTATTTATAAAAGTAAACTTGAGAACAATTTAAGTCAAGCTTCCATCTTGCATAAATTTTGAATGTCACGTTCAATTTGCGTCACCCGCGTATAATCTGGACAGCTCAACTTAAAACGATCATATCTCCTTCGTTACTTAACCAAATAAAGCGTGTGACCACTTGTTGGAAAGCTAACATCATGTACTTTCATATCCAAGTGAAATCACGTCAAAAGTAGCTATATATTCGGAGATATTTAGCTCTAAAGTCAAGGGAATGAATATGAAATTGTCAAGAATGACTTAAACTTGCATTTTGAACATATACCCATGTCACTCATGTATCAATAAGGCTTGTAACTTTAGGTAGTTCTCTTGTTCATAATCTTTAGGTAAGAACCTCTTCATTAGATGTTTCTTCAATTTCTCCCAAGTATCGATCTTACTCTTCTTTTCTCTCTTTCGTTGTTTCTACAAGTTTTCATACCATAAAGATGCATATTTAGTAAGCTTAAGAATAGCTACCTTGAATTGTTTATGCTCATCATACTCCTTGTATTCAAAGACTCGTTCCGTTTGCCTAATCCAATCCATAAACTTCTCCGGATCTAAATCACCATTGAAATCAGGTATGTCAAGCTTTAGGCCTCGATCATCATCGTTTCTTCTTTCCTTCTTGTTCTTGGAGATCACACTTTCCTTTTCCGAATCTGAACTCTCTCCACACCTACTTCTACTCGGCATCATACCATGACCTTTTGGATGTTGGGTATACATCTTCATGAACTCTTTTATTGTATAGCCTAGCTCGTCCACTTTTCCATTCATCGCGTTCAATTGATCTTGAAACGATGTGTTATCTCCACTAGATTCTGTATTCCCAGGCATTGTCACGTCCTCCCAAGAAGTGATTTGTTAAGAAACAAATCAAAAACTAGCTCTGGTAACCAAATTGATGTAAAACTGCTCGGTTTTAAACTGAACAATTCAACGGACTGGTTATTTTGTTTTCTGTGTTTATGTTGCAGCGGAATTAACTGTACTTTTTTTGGGTTTTTGTATGTGTTGGAACAAATAAAAATAAAAGATATGAATTAGCTAAGATAATCTCGCAAGATCACTCAACTAAGACTTGAATTAATCAAGTGATCTCGCAAGACAACTTGACCAACTCGTGTGTAAACTCTCAACCTCGCAAGATATCAAGCAAACACAAATTCAGCCTCGCAAGGAAGAATGGTTATTATTTCCCTCTCGCAAGAAGTAAATAATAGAACTTAAAGCTCGCAAGCTATTAAGAACAAACAAGTAATAACTTGAATTCAATTCTCAATTGTGTGAATAATTCTGATTACATAGCTTGGTATTTATACTACTAGTACTTACCTTAAACTAGCTAGATAGAAATTAGGAAATAGTGGAAACACTATCTTATTATTAAATAAGATCACCACACTATTTTATTCAAATTAATAAAACAGAAAAATAAAAATATAACACGCATATACACGGTTCAGAAATCCGTGTTAGCTGCTGCCACTTGACGTTGCTTGGTCCACACGTCATTGACCACACGACATTGACTTGGTCAACACGTCATTGCTTGTGTCGTTGTCCTTCCTCCATGTTATCATGTTAACTTGATTTGAGCCCATTTTGAAACCTTCTGAAATGTGAGTTACATTTCGACTAATCAAGACTTCATTTTCATTTTCTTCTAGTGCTCCCGCATCAGGAGTTACAATGCAAACAATGAGTAATGAAGCAAAGAAGACTCATTGTTCGCACAAGGAGTTACAATTCAAACAATGGGTAATGAAGCAAGGAAGACTCATTGTTCACACAAGGAGTTACAATTCAAACAATGGGGATTGAAGCAAGGAAGACTCATTGTTCACACAAGGAGTTACAATGCAAACAATGGGTAATGAAGCAAGGTAGACTCATTGTTCACACAAGAAGATACAATGCAAACAATGGGTAATGAAGCAAAGAAGACTCATTGTTCACACAAGGAGTTACAATTCAAGTAATGGGTAATGAAGCAAAGAAGACTCATTGTTCACACAAGGAGTTACAATTCAAATAATGGGGATTAAAGCAAGGAAGACTCATTGTTCACACAAGGAGTTACAGTGCAAACAATGGGTAATGAAGCAAGGAAGACTCATTGTTCACACAAGAAGATACAATTCAAACAATGGGTAATGAAACAAAGAAGACTCATTGTTCACACAAAGAGTTACAATTCAAACAATAAGTAATGAAGCAAAGAAGACTCATTGTTCAGACAAGGAGTTACAATTCGAACAATGGGTAATGAAGCAAGGAAGACTCATTGTTCACACATGGAGTTACAA
>JAIUZE010024585.1:0-10841 GCA_022085475.1 Heliosperma pusillum | reverse complement strand
TAACTGTATTGGATAATGTACATCATGAATAAGCTTACAATTCCTTTTAACGGGAAATTGGTGTGGAGTTTATGTATTTTCCTGTATTAGCGTAAGTTAGTCTAGAGTGATTTAGCGATACTTCACCCTTGATTATAATTCATATGTGTTGATTATACGAGTGGGTTGGTAATTTTTGTAATCCGTAGAAAGGTACTAAAAATTATTAATCGAGAATAGTGGACGTAGGTTTCAACGTGTGAAACTGAACCACTTCAAAAATCGTGTGCCTCTCTCTTATCTCTTTACTTTCCGTTATTTCGTTATTCGCGCTTACTTTGATTAATTAATTAGTTGATTTTAATTCATAAGATCAAATAATTAATTACATATCATATAAATCGAAAAAGTGGGGCTAGTTTTTAATACTCAATTCACCCCCCCCCCCCTCTTTCGTATTCGATCAATAGACTCTACAATTGGTATCAGAGTCTCGTGCTCTTGATTGCCTTACAGCAAGGAGTCTGATCCATTTATCTTTTTATTTTTATTTATTTTCCGCTGCATTTAATTTTATTTTAATGGATTCCAAACATCTGAGGTGTCCCGTATTCGATGGGAAGAACTACAGTTTATGGAAAAATATGATGACCTATTTCATAAAGGGTAACGATTGGGAGTGTTGGCTAATCATTAAGAATGGTCCTAATAAGATCATGCTTGGAACGGCTACTGGCACTTCCATCGAAAAGAAAGAAGATGACTATGTTGAGGCAGATTATAAAAAAGCTGAGAAAAATTCAAAGGCTATTAGTCTGCTGCAAAACGGCATGACCCATACTGAATTTGATCGTTTCTCATCTAGTTCTACTGCCAAGGAAATATAAGATGGTCTTGAGTTAGCCTATGAGGGGACAACTGTTGTCAAAAAGCAACGTATTGCACTACTTATGCGAAAATACGAACTGTTCTCCATGGAACAAAATGAATCGCTTGACAGCATGTCCACTCGCTTCTCTAGTATCATTAATGAATTGAAAAATCTTGGAAAAACTTTTGACTCCGAGGAAATTGCCAGGAAGATCCTTAGAAGTCTATCTAAACGATGGAGACCTAAGGTGACGGTAATTGAGGAATGTAAAGACCTATCTGACCTATCTTATCAAGAGCTACTTGGAACCCTAATGGCTCACGAGATTACTCTTGATGAAGATGAGGCAAATGATAGTAATAGCAAGAAAGTGGCTTTACAAGCCGAATCTAGTGAAAGACATGATTCAGATCTTGAAGATGAAACAGTGTTATTTGCTAGACGTTTTAAGAAAAAATTCTTTAATAAACCACAAGGGAAAACGTTTAACAATAACACCAACAAATCTTATAAGAAGCCAATTGAGTCAAAAGGGTCTCTTTCTAGTCGTGGTTGCTTCAAATGTGGGGATAATGATCACATGATCAAGGATTGCCCCACATGGAAGAAAATCAAAGACAAAAATCAACGAGACAAAACCAAGATGGAATTCAAGCAAGTGATGATGGCTTATTGCTGGGGAGATCTCGACACAGAGGACGACGAGTCAGAGGAAGAGGAAGTCGCCAACTTGTGTCTAAGCAACGTCTGTCTTGACCTAATTTCTGACAGTGACAATGAAAGCGAATCCGAGATGTGTCTTGTTGGCAACTCAGATTCAGAACCAGATTCAGAAGATGATGAAGAGGTTAGTCATCTTGAACTTAAAAAGCAAGTTAAGAATTTATGTAAGAAGTCTTTAATTAAGTATTTTGAAGAAGCCTTAGATCATTGTATGTCATGAACAGAGTCTAGAATTGAAAGATCTTAAAGAACAAATTCTTGATATTGCTGAGGAAAACCAACTTCTAAAGGCCAAAGCTAAAAAGCTCAAGTCTAAAGTTATGGCAACTTCAGCTATAACTTCATACAAGACAAATGTTGAGAAAGAAGCTCTTGAGTCTAAAGTTATAGCTAATGAAGCTATAATCTCAGAGTTAAAGCTCAACATTAAGTATCTTCAATCCAAAGTTATAGCTAATGAAGCTATAACTTTAGAATTGAAGAAAGTCAATGAGCATTTACAATCTGAAGCTAAGGCAAAGGAAGTTGTTATCCTTGATCACGAGAAAGTAAACTCGTTTCTCACTCAGCAATTGAAAGATACTAAGCTGAATTCTCCCAAGCCAAAAGTCAACATAATGAGGATAAACTTATCTTGAACAAACGTTTCAATGATTTTCGTGAAAATTTTAAAAAGAACAATCCCTTCAAAGACTCGAATGTAGAACATTCGTCGTGTGAAAAAGAAATTCAGTCTTTGAAGGAATTGCTCCTACATACACGAAAAGTTCATGATAAGTGGGAAGGAAGTCAGAAGGTCTTGGACTTCCTTACCGAACAATCTAATAATAACATGAAGTTGGGTCTTGGTCATGAATGCTATAGTCGTAGAGACCATGATAAATGCAAATCCACTCCTTCTGACCGTGATTTCAGAAGAAGGAAGTACGTCAATATTTCAGAATATCTGATTTGCAATTATTGTGGTCACAACGGTCATGTTAAAGATAATTGTGTTAAATATGTTAACGACAACAAATATCAAACTGATTTTGTGAAAGAGCATGACGTGTCTAGTGAGTCCGAATCTGAACCTCAACGTGATGAGGTTAGAAATAATGAGTTTAGATGGTTTTATGACATGGCTTTCGATTACACATCTGTACCTTCAAAATCTAAACCTAATGTGAATCAGAAGCAGTCGTTTAAACCTAATGTGCGTCACAACAATAACAAACAATATAATAAACCTAGCAAACCCTATCCTAAGAAGAAAAGAATTGTCAAACATGTATGGGTTAGGAAGGATCAAATACATAGAGTCACTAACCACAAAGGACCCAACTTAGCGTGGGTACCTAAAAGCTGTATTTGATTGTCTTGCAGATAATAGTGAAAGAAAATAATTTATGGTATCTTGACAGTGGATGTTCGAGACACATGACCGGAAACAAGAATTTATTTCTTTCACTAGAACCCTTCAACGGTGGCAAGGTCACCTTTGCAGACAACAAGATGGGAAATATAATCGGTGTAGTTAGTACAGAGCGTCCACTCGAGTTGGTACACATAGATTTGTGTGGACCTATGAAAGTCAGAAGCCGCGGTGGATCAAGGTACGTATTCGTCCTAGTCGACGACTACTCCAGGTACGTATGGCCTATCTTTCTATTTACTAAAGATGAAACTTTCGATGAGTTTGTAGTACTAATGAAGCTCGCCCAAAACAAGTATGATAAAAAGTTAGTTTCCATTCGTACGGATCATGACACCGAATTTGATAATCAAGCCTTTATAGAAAATTGTAGGGACAATGGTGTAGAACAGAACTTTTCTGCACCACGAACCCCACAACAAAATGGTGTCGTGGAACGTATGAATAGAACATTAGAGGATATGGCCCGCACTATGCTTATGTGTAGTGGCCTTCCGAAGAGCTTTTGGGCAGAAGCCATTAGTACTGCATGCTATGTGCACAATAGAGCTATGATTAGACCTATTCTCAAAACGACTCCCTATGAACTTTTAAGAGGGAGAAAACCCAATATAGCTCACCTTCGTTGCTTCGGAAGTAAATGTTTTGTCCATAATAATGGAAAAAGTAATTTGAGCAAATTTGATCCACGAAGTGACGAAGCTGTGTTTGTTGGTTATTCTAATCATAGTAAAGCTTTCAAAGTTTTTAACAAAAGAACTTTGTGCATAGAAGAAAGTGTTCATGTTGTATTTGATGAAGATAATGTGCCTGAGCAAGTTGAACAGAATGAAGAAGAAGACATGAATGATCCAGACTTTCGCCTCTCCAGAGATGACGTGCTAGTTAATAATGAAGAAGTTATTGAAGGAATCAATGATGAACTTGATAAATCCGCAAATGACCTTGAACAGAGAACTGAGACAATTGTTGATGATACGAATGTCTCTTCTCAAAACAAGGAAAAGGAAACTGAAGTTATAGCTGATGATGCTATAACTTCGAACCATAACCAAGATGGTGTAACTGAAGTTGTACCAAATTCAGTTATAACCCCAGAGTCCAACTGAGGGGGAACCAATCTTGATTCTGAATCATTTGAGAAAAGTGAAAGTTCATCAGATGATGATGAGCCTAGGAACTCTAAAAATTGGAAATATAAGAGTTCTCATACTATGGATAATATCCTAGGAAGTTTGACTAAAGGAGTTCAAACTAGGCGAACATTAAATAACTTTTGTTCATTCTATTCATTTCTCTCTACCATAGAGCCTACCAACATCAAGGAAGCTCTTGCAGAATCCGACTGGATTGTGGCTATGCAAGAGGAACTTCAACAGTTCGAACGCAATAAAGTATGGCACCTTGTGCCACGACCTCCTAATAGAACTGTGATTGGTACACGATGGGTATTCAGAAATAAATTGGATGATTCAGGAGTTATAGTTTGTAACAAGGCTCGATTGGTCGTTCAAGGTTATAATCAACAAGAAGGGATTGATTATGACGTGACATTCGCTCCAGTAGCAAGACTTGAAGCTATTCGCTTGCTCATCGCCTTCGCAGCTCACAAAGGAATGAAATTATTCCAAATGGACGTTAAGACTGCCTTTCTTAACGGTTATTTGGAAGAAGAGGTTTTTGTTGAACAACCTCCTGGATTTTTGAATAGCAAGTTTCAAAACCATGGTTTTAAACTCGATAAAGCTTTATATGGTTTGAAACAAGCACTTAGGGCTTGGTACGACAAATTGTCAAAGTTTTTATTACAAAACAATTTTAAAAGAGGATATGTCGACAAAACCCTATTTCTAAAATCCGAGGGTTCTGATTTACTTCTTGCTCAAATTTATGTAGACGATATTATTTTTGGTTCTACTACCAATAAATTGTGCAAATATTTTTCAGATCTTATGACCTCAGAATTTGAAATGAGCATGATGGGAGAATTGAAATTCTTCCTAGGATTGCAGATTCAACAAACCAAAGAAGGGATAAAAATTCATCAACAAAAATATGTCAAGGAGCTAATCAGAAAATTTGGTATGGAAAATGCTCATCCAATGGACACGCCTATGGTAACTGACAAAAAGTTGACCTTAGACGAAAATGGTAAGTCTGTAGATGAGACTACATATCGAGGTATGATTGATTCTTTATTATATTTAACTTCAAGTAGACCTGACATTATGTTCAGTGTATGTGTCTGCGCTAGATTTCAATCATGTCCTAAAGAGTCACATATGATTGCAGTTAAACGTATCTTGAGATATTTAATTGGTACATCTAATTTATATTTGTGGTATCCTCTTGAGTGTAATTTCGATCTAGTAGGATATTCAGATGCAGATTATGCAGGATGTTTCCTAGATAGAAAAATTACCTCAGGATTCGCTACGTTTGTTGGACCTTGCATAATAACTTGGGGCTCAAAGAAGCAAAATTCGGTTGCGTTGTCTACTGCAGAAGCCGAATATATCGCTGCAGGACTGGTATGTTCTCAACTACTTTGGTTAAAGCAACAACTATGTGATTATGGTGTTAATGTTGGTTGTATGCCTGTTTTCTGTGATAATACGAGTGCTATTGTTATTTCTAAGAACCCAGCTCAGCATTCTCGTACTAAGCATATAGACATTAGACATCATTTTTTGCGTGACCATGTAGAAAAGGGCAACATTAAACTCGAATTTTGTAGTACTGACAATCAATGGGCTGACATTTTAACAAAGGCGTTAGCGAGAAGACGTTTTGAGATTTTGCGGTTGGAAATTGGTTTAATCGGTAGCAATTAAATTCATCTTATTTATTTTGTGAACCTGCGTGACTGGCTAGAATAAGACGAGATTGTATGACTGTGTCCGCATATTTCATTGCTAGTATATTTGTGTTTAATATTATATATTTTACGTGAGTATCTTGCATATTGAGTGTTTTATGGAAATTGAATTATGAACCACATATTTGCCAAATACCTATCTTTTTCACTTTCCAAAATTGAGCCAAATTCTACCCATGTATTCTATGCTAGCCGAAATTCTCAAATAAAATCACCTTACCATATCTTTTTACTTACCAAATTCTATCCTTACCATATCCCAACAATTCACTACCCAAGATTCCCTTTCCTACCAAAATTCAAAAAAAAAAAAAAAAAAAAGGAAAGAGAGGAATAGAGTTGGCGCTACACGGCTACTCTATAGAAACACCAACACCTAAACTCCAAAACCCAAACTGAGTCGGGTTCGGTGCTTGAAGGTACAAAAAGGCGTCGATTAATAAGAAAAAAAAGGGTACAAGAGGGTGTTAGTGAAGACATAAAAAAAAAATGGTTCGGTTGTTATGAACTCGAGAGTGGCTGATTTTTCGGGGCTTGAATCGAAATTGGATGTGTTTATGGGAAAAGTAATGGAGCGCCTTGATGCGCAAGATAAGAAAATTGATACGGTTGTTGAAAAAAAATTGTAAAAATTGTGGCTATGGGGAACACTAGCTCTACACGTGACCATGTCGGTTCGGGTGTGGGTGGTGAGTTGAAGAGTTGGATGACGGGTGCTTTCCTAGCAAAATTAGAGAGGAATGTTGTCGATATTTGACAAGAGATGTTTAGGCAAAGGGATAGAATGCAATTCTTGGTAAGCCAAGGAGGTGCATTGGTGAAAAGCGGTTCGAAAATGTGTGAGGGGATGCACACTATACTTGATGTGACGGATGCTCTTCTTTGAAGGTTCGAAACTTCGATGTTTGCTTCACCGCCAAAGCTACTCATGTGTCAACGTGCCTCGATCGTCTTTCTACTCTTGAGTACCGCATCCGACCCGACTACATCAACCCTAACATCATCCGACAAACCAAAAAGCCTTGATCTTCTTACCTTAGCTTGTTTGTTTCTTAACACTACTAATCCTATTCGGCCCGTTTTGGCTTGTTTTAACATTGTTCTATTCGGCCCAATGGCTCCTAATATTATATTTTGTGGTTTGTAGTTTTAATTAACATTTGCACTTGATCTTGCTTGGTATATATCGTTTTATATTGCGTATTTTGCATATCTATTTCTTGCCTTGACATGTGTTATTCTAGTCGTTTCATGTCTTTGTTCTTGTCTTTTCAATGATGCCAAGAGGGGGAAGAAATGATATGTTTTGAGTCTTTGCTTAAGCTTGCTCCTTGTCAAGACTCGTTATCTCTTAAAATCTTTCAAGCTATAACTTTGGCTAAGTTGTTTTGTTCTTGCGATCAAAGTTGCTATAACTTTGGAGTGCTTTGTTGAAGGGGAACCATTACTTAGTCACATTATTAAGAGGAAATCATATGAGACTTGTCATCATCAAAAAGGGGGAATTTGTTGGACCAATTTCATAGTTTTGATAATGACATGTGTTTACGTAATAATATGTTTTACTCGATATATCATATGCGTGTAATTGTGTGCTTTAGTCTTATTATAGCTAGCAACAATTATGAGAAGAAAGATCAAAGTTAGGCATAACTTTGATAAAGTTTGTGAGACAAAGTTATAACAATTTCAGGAATAACTTTGGAAGTGAACATGGAAGTTATAGCTAACCAGGCATAACTTTAAAGAAAATCGCTTCAAACAAGATCTACATCAAACTACACAAGACTCGAGATGGAGGGTCTTTGTGATCAAGATGAAGAGATGATCCGTATACTGAAGATCTTTGTGAAGATTATATAGTATAGGTCGTCATTCGGTAACTATTCCATTCGAGAGATTTTATGTTCAAAGTTATAGCTTTAGTCTATGACGTTGGATGATAATATTGATGCATGATTTTGGAAATAAAATGTTTTGAAATGTTTTCAAAAGTGAAAGAGTATTTTTATATTTATCAATTATTTTAATAGATAATATATTTATGAGATTTTATTGGTTAGTAATACAACTTATGGGTTGTCATGCTACCTAGGGTTTCTAATATATTGTTGTTAACCTAATTAGCCTACCTAGTGTTTGAGCCAACTAGGGTTTCGTGGAAACCTAGTGTTTGTGCCACCTAGGGTTGCGTGCCTCCTAGGGTTTCGTGAGCTAGACGATTTTGGCCAACCTAGGTTGTTTCCTTAGTTTACCTAATCTAGGATTCTACTATATATTTACAACAATATTTTGAGATATAAACCTAATCTAGGATTCTACTATATCTTTACAACAATATTTTGAGATATCAAGATAAATATATTTCTATAAGATAAACCAAATAATATTTTGAGATAAGATATTTCTAAAAGATAAGCAAATATTATTTTATGATAAGATAAGTATCTTTATTAAATATTATACTAGGGTTTTAGATCTACTATGATTCTACTACTATAAATACTCATTCATATACAAATTGTAAAACACACGAAATACACATACTTTACACGGCTATTTATTTTACTTGTGTTGATTTTCCAAAATCGTTTTAAAGCAAACCTTTGAGCAAATATTTATTATTTTTAGAGTTTGTTTTTAAAAGAGTCGTGCATCAATTATTATCAATCGCTTGAGTGAAATACGTTATTGGATAAATAGTACATCATTATAAGCTTACAATTCTTTAACGGGGATTTGTGTGAGTTATATTGTACTTTCTTATTAGCGTAGTAGTATATGAAGATTCTAGCGATACTCACCTTGAGTTATAATCATAGTGTTGATTATACGAGTGGTTGGTAATTTTTGTAATCCGTAGAAAGGTACTAAAAATTATTAATCGAGAATAGTGGACGTAGGTTTCAACGTGTGAAACTGAACCACTTCAAAAATCGTGTGCCTCTCTCTTATCTCTTTATTTTTCGTTATTTCGTTATGCGCGCTTACTTTGATTAATTGATTAGTTGATTTTAATTCATAAGATCAAATAATTAATTACATATCATATAATTCGAAAAAGTGGGGCTAGTTTTTAATACTCAATTCACCCCCCCCCTCTTTCGTATTCGATCAATAGACTCTACAGTTTGACAAGGCCGGGCATGGGCGAAAAGATTTTATTGAGAGCACGGACCACCAGCCTGGGCCATATCTATGGGTGGCTTCCGAACATGACCGTCACTGTTTCCCAAATGGGGTCGACCTCGTTGAAGTGACCCAGGTAGAGCAATGGGAAGGGTTGGTTCTGGCCGAAGCTGACCCGATTGATGCATATGCTCTAGCGGTGGCAGCTATTCGGGAGATTTACCCGGACTCAATTTAGCTTGTTGTTGTTGTTGTTTGGTTGTAGTTGTTTGGTTGTTTTGGCGCCATTTGTGTGTGGCGCCGTTTGAACTTATTATTTAATAATATTAATGTTGATACGTTAATTACCTTTTTGACTTAAGTTTAGAAGTAATTAAACTAATTCAATTCAAAGCTATTCAATCGATAAAGCAAAATTAGAATTGAACTAATTCACAAATTCAATAATAAACGACATTCAGAAAATCCACAATTCAATAATAAGAATTGAACAATCTAGCTAGAAAATCTTAATAAGAAATAGTTGATAAAAATAATACCTGATTAATAAGGAGATGATGACAGAAAGACGATTAGTGGTGCAGTATGATCGCTTTGTGATAGAGTTTTTGTGTTGCAGTACAGTCGTATTATTAGTGTTGTGTGTTTTCTTCATCTTTATTAACAAATATTGACAACGGTTATTATAAACAAACCGTTGTGATAGAGTAATGACTACGGTTAAAGTAGTCTACCCGTTGTGATTAATAAACGCTATGACAACGGTTTGTGATTAATAACCGTTGTTATAAGCAATAACAACGGGTATATTTACAACAACCGTTGTTGTTGCTTACCTTTATTTTTTTTAATTATAAAAAGAGACAGCAATATCATAAGCACTATACACTGCAATAATAATCAGCAGAAACCAAAACATGGAGACTGTATACTGAATGACCAAAATCTAAATAATTTGGGAATCTTCAACAATGACCAAAGCTAACAAAAGCTAAAGATAATACACTAAATGACTACACATCTTGAACTTGCTATAAATTCAGAAAAGAATACTCACTGCAAATAAACCAAACCAAAACCATCAAATTACTTATCTATTTTTGAAATGTCTCAAAATGCTGCTCGTCCATATCACTGTGTCCTAATGAATGCCCCAGGCCAATTGGACGATGGATAATTTGTTGCCAAAAGCTTTACTCCTTTGAGGAATAAGCTTATTGAGCTGGGATACTCGGTTAGCAGAATTAAGGCACAATGGGCGCCTTGGGATTCAAAGGGATACTACTCATTCAGTTTGGAACATCACTTGCAGATGCAGAATCAGCATTTAAGCTTGGCAATATGTTTCAACTCAGAGGCCATGGTAAGAGCGTCTGGGTTGCTCCGAATAGATCAATAGTCGAACCATACCTCTGGGTAGCCACAGACGAGGTCACCGAGCTTCTGAAGAATACCGTGGACTATTTCCACGTGCCGTATCCGACCATCTTGAATGGTCAGCAGTCGGCCAATTCAGAAATCGTCGATGCCTACAACCAAGTTGTGGCTGTTTTCCAAGCAATGTACACCTAAAAATTCCAAGCAACGTCCTGTGTTAGATGTTGAGTGTCAATTGTGTGTGTGTCTGTATCAGCCTATCATAATAGCAGTGTAATGGGATGGGAGGGCATGTGGTCTTGTATGTAAGATTTCCGCTATGGTTGTAGGATTTCGGCTATGGTTCCTAAATGCAAATCTGTTCGAGCTAATAAAGTATCAGTCAGTTGTAACAACCCGAAATATACCCTATTTTTCTAGTGAAAATATTTACTAACACTTTTCAGTAGAACTTAAGTTTTTAAAATAGA
>JAIUZE010024584.1:0-10121 GCA_022085475.1 Heliosperma pusillum | reverse complement strand
TAGAGTTCTAGATATGGGAATGCAGAAATTGCAAGTTGAAGTAATAGCTTATCCTCTTACGGTTCCAACGAATGGTCACAAGCCCAAAACAAGCAAGTAACGAAGGAGATATGATCATTCTACGAAAAAGGGTCGGTGCAGTGAATTCCCAGCCGGCTACTGAACCGGCAGCCGGTCCTTCGGCCAGGAACACCATTCCACCCGAGAACAACAAACACCATTTCTATCATTTCCAATTTTCATAATCTACTTCTATTAACTATCAACAATCAATATTCATTATCAACAATCATCAACTAACAACAATCATCATCAAAATCATAATTTCCTAAGCTTTCTAATTGTATTCTAAATACGAATTCTAATATGGAAATCATGTAAAACACGTAAATGACACCGAGTAACCCTTCACCGTTACCTTTACGCGTCTTTAATCGATTACTAAGCCTTCCTAGTGGTCTCCACCTACAATTAGGTAATAAAAGATGAATATATTTCACCTTGAGAAAGACGGATAATTTAAAAAGCGAGAAAGACGGTAATTTTATTACTAATACGGATAGTGGAAGGTAAGAGGGAAAGAATGAGACGAACTTACGTGAATTCCAACAAGAAACGAAGGAGATACGGTGATTCAAAGATCGGAAAGTGTATGGAGGCAAGGGTTTGGTTTACTTAAGGATGAAGAAATGTGTGTGTTGAATGAGAAATAGGTTAAGGGTGGAGTATGAGATATTTATAAGGAAAAAGGCAACAAAAGTCAAAGACGGCTCAAAAGTCAAGAAAAGTCAAAGACGACTTAAAAGTCAAGAAAAGTCAGACTCGCCTTAAGACGGGATTCTCATGGAATCTCGCGGAAATTCCAAATACGAACTCAGAAATTCTAAATTCGACTTGGAACATAAAATTCTAAATTAAAACTTAAATTTGCTAAAAGGTATCCGTAAAATATTTTCACTAGAAAAATAGGGTACATTTTCGGGTGTTACAAATCATTATCAAAATGTAATGTAAGAAGCCAAGAGAAATAAAGAAGAGGTTTGGAAATTTGGGTAAGAAAGTGGACAAACGATTTTTGGTCATGTGGAGCTTAATTCGAGCTAGTAATAACCAAATGTGTAGTGGATACTCAATCCAATTCATGCCAATTTCCATCAACAATAATCAAAGCCAAAAACAGCATATTGGCTTATTAGACATGACAAATCAAGTTACGACTTCCCATAATTTTTCTTTCTTTTCTTTTCATGGAAGCGTTTTTCCTCTTTTTTTCTTTTCTTTTGAGCTTTCAATTTTTCTCTTTTCTTTTTTTTTTCTTTTCAAAGCTCTTTTTTTTTCTTTTTCTTTTTTCCTTTGAGAAACACGGGAATCAACAATCCCGAGACAGTAAGTTCACACCAATTGGTGCCCTTATCAGAACATCGCAAAAGCACAGAACACCCCTACATATAGTCGGTTACTAGCTCAACAAGGGTAGGCAATAATATAATGTAGCTAGAAAGAAGGGTGTTTTTGCGAAATGTGAACAAGAGTAAATGGCTTCAAAATGTAGATCATGATAGTAATACTTATAGAAAACGGAATAAAAACCATACTTATGCGTTTTGATGTGACACAGACTATAAGGAGAAACTACTCACTCCTAAAACTGGGATCGGGTTCAGATGTACCGACCATTGGAGGCTCTACCTTACAATATGAGTAGCTTGCCAAAGTCAAGATCAAGCTTAATTAAGTCCAAATGCAATTTTCTACCTACTGTGTACAAAACATCCCCATTAATGCACAATTCCTCATACGAAATGAAACATCAGCTTATAAAAACTATAAATTGAGAAATGTAAGATGGCAATGATCTTTTCTTTTTTGACTTTTTTGTTTTTTTTTCTTTCGAAAAGATAAACTAATAAAATTAGAAAATAAGCTAAAACTAATCTAAATGCAATCCTAAATGCAGTAAGTCCTAAATGCAAATCCTCCCCCAAGCGAAAACTTCACATTGTCCTCAATGTGCATGCAATGATAACAGAAACAAACCGAAAAACGGTTGGTAGCACATAGAACAGAGAAACAAGATGAGATTCTATTTGGAAAAGGGGCTAAAAAGAAAAAAAAAATGCTAAAAATAAAAGAAAGAAATAAAAGATTACAAAATGTCTAGCCTCCCCCAAGCTAGTATAAACAAGGGGAGCTCATCATCTCATCCCAAAGGCCACCAGCTACGGCCTCTCCTCTCTGAAGGAGGCGGCTCGGATGCGGATTCAGAAGCATCTGTATAGTAGGTATTATCTGCAGAATAATAACTACCACTAGAAGCAATGATCCCAGTAGGGTTGCTGGCTCCTAAGGACTGGTACTCTTCTACTTGGTGATCACTAAAATCACCTCTATACCCTCCAAAACTCTCAACGCCATAGTCAGTACCACAGTAATCAGGTCCGGTCTGCTGCACACCTGCATCATAAGTAGTACCATACCCCCCTTCGGGTCAAGTATAGAAAGACGGGTGGGGGCCCTCAGGTCTAATCACACCTTGCCTGGCAAAGTGGTCTAAATGGGGTGCAAAGCAAGCTGCTGGTCAGACTGAATTCTTTTAATGGACAAGGTCAAGGCTTCAAACATGGCAGTCACGTCGCCCGTAGCATGGGTCGACTGAGAGGATGATCCTACCTCAGGGCGGTGGGATCTAATCTGAACAGGGGGGTCATTGGGGGTAATA
Organism: Heliosperma pusillum; assembly: GCA_022085475.1. NCBI lineage: Eukaryota > Viridiplantae > Streptophyta > Magnoliopsida > Caryophyllales > Caryophyllaceae > Heliosperma > Heliosperma pusillum. Next base: position 7,402 of record JAIUZE010024584.1, on the reverse strand, counting down.
TCCCCAACAGGAAGAAAGTAAGAGGGACGGGGTAAGATAGCCTCACCCTCCTGAAGTTGAGGACGCTGCCTAAGTAATGGAATTTGGTTTACCTCAGCGATCAACTTGACCGAGTCACGGCCAGCTATCCTCCAAATCATATGGGGGTGAGTGACACGAAACCAATTAAGCTGAACAAAATAATCATAATCCAACCCATTTCCCATCTCGGTGGGAGGTGTAGTCAATGCCTGGAGGTTAGTGGTGGCTTGGTTAAAACCACAAACTCGCATAGCAAGGTGAGTGATAAGACCTCCATAAACAATGACAGTGTTCTTAGGATTAGTAGCTTTAGTTATTTGAACAGCAAAATAGTACGGAATACTAATCGACCATGGTTCTTCACCATTCACATTCAAGAATCCTCCTAAGATTTCTAACTCTACCCTTCTCACCAAATGAGGTTCAGCTCGGCCGAAAATGCTCCATCCCATGTATCTTTGCCAGATTCTAATGGCGGGATGATGGATATGTTGGTGTGGGACATGGTCCCAACGAGAGACAGGGTAAGTAGAAATGGCGCTCCAAACCAGGCTAACATCAAAGCTTTCGGGAGGTGAGGTAACAGTATCCTCAAAGGTGAGACCGAATTGGCTGGCAAAGGTCCCTAAGTCCATAATATAGTCATCATTAAACAATCGAAACCGGACTTGGGGGATGGAGCTTCTATTCCTAGACCTATGTAACTCAAATGAGCTCAAGAATTCAAGGGTTAATTGAGGGTAAGTCTTATAACTAAAGTTCATACTAGCATTCATTCCTAGACCCCTAAATAACACCTTGACATGCTCATAAAGCTTCATGTGTCTTAAAGAAGAAACATCTAGGAATTTTGTAGCTCTCATACCTTTGCTTTTAATAATGCACCATTTTTGCCATTGCTTGTTTGAACTAAATTCCACATCCGAAAAGTCAGGATCATGCATAGCATCTTGTCCTTCTTGACTTCCGGTTTGATCATCGGCTTCTATCATTTCTATGTCTTCTTCTTGGGCTCTACTACTTTCTCCTTGGTTGGAGGTTCTTGCGCTGCCCTCTTTGATCTCCTTATTGTAGGTGTCATTTGCTAAAAGAAGCTAGTATTAGAACACTTCATTATAAACACAAATTGATAGCATAAGTGTTATAATACTAGGCTTTAAGCACAAATTCAAGCATAGCTACCTTAGTGAAACATTATTATGCTACTTTTGAGCACAAATTGATGTTTTTAAGCATAACAATATGTCACTAAGATGAGCAACATTATACTTGAATCAAGAGTTTGGCCACTACTCAAAGGTACTAATGCTAAATTAACATAATAAGATCATAGGTTCATAGTATAAGGCATGAATTTCAAGCATCATACTACCACTTAAGCATAAGTTCTTAGCATATAGTAAAGATGAGTATCCTAATTGGCATATGAACATTCAAATCATAGTAGGCTTTCAAATTAATCACTAACATTCACTCTATATCATGTAAGAAACATTAGAAATCCAATTTAAACAAGTTTTTCAAGTAAAATCAAGAACCCCCAAATTTGGGTTAGGGTTTGTTCATGTTGGATTTCTGAAAAATAGAGAGATTGAAGTAACTAAAGTAGAATTAACTTACTTGATAATGCTTAGATGTTGCCTTGGATGAACTATAGTGACAAATTTTGTAAGAAAAGACTAAGAAATGGAGGTTTTTGAGAGATTTTGAGCTTTGAAGTTGAAGAACACGGGAATATGGCAGCAAGCAAAGGGTAGCAAGTTGGCTTTATAAAAGAAAATAGAACAAAACTCGAATCAGACAACTTACCCGATCGGGTAGTCACGAATCCGATCGGGGAAGTCTGTTGGTCCGGATTCTATTTCTTTTTTCTTTGTTACTTGCTCTTACCTTTTGGCTATGTCCTTGAACATACTTACTAACCATAATAATCTTGGCAACATGGGCCAAGGATGGCTCCTTCTCGTCTCAATAGGTCCTCCAATTCCAAGTACGAAAAACTATCAACTAAGCATGCATAAAAATGAAAATAACAAGTAAAACGAAAATTGTTTCCTAACTATTACAACTCAAAATCCAAAAAGAAATGTCCAAATAAAACAGTCCAAATCATTGTCTAATAAGTGGAATAAAGAATGCATAAAAGAGAAAATAAAGAGAAAGACGGGTTGTCTCCCGACAAGCGCATTTTTAAGTCATGCTAGACTTTGAATCCCTCCTTAAGCCTTGTGAAGGGATTTGAGCTCCTTGTAGCTTGATTCGTCCTTGAATTTGTTTTCATTTGCCCTTGCCAACATCCATGGCAATCTCATTCAAAAATACTTCCGAAGCTTTGAATGCTTCGAGGTCACCATCTCCTACACTCCAAGGGGTTGTTGGTGAGGTAAACGGGTTTAAAACGTTGGACGATATAAAGTACATTTTGGGGTGCTTTCTTTTGGTTGAACGGGACAGGCTAAGGAAATAGTAGTGTCAACATCATTTGAAGTTTCCACTCGGCTTTTCTTTCGCTCTCCCCCATTACTTTGTGAACCTTCCCCACTTTCTTTTTGTGAATTAATTGATAGGTTTGACATAGTGGTTTGAGGTTTAAACCTACGGTGAAAAGCGATGACGATCTCTTCCCACCCCATTGGTTTTGTGGCATCCTTTAAACGACGGGTGAACCACCATTTAGCTTCTCCCTTTAGTGATAAAGAAAAGAGTGTTTCTCTAATTTGGTTTTGGGTGATTTCCTCCCTTATAAAAGTTTGACACATATCACAAAAGGTTTGGATATGGTGTAATGGGTTTTCATTTGGCTTACCACTAAATTGGTTACCCTCAATGAGAGCAATAAAAGTCATATGGACCCTTAGGATCCCACTAACAAGTTCAAAAACCCGGTACCTTGGATCTTCCTTTTTTAGCACCATTTTTGTCAACCTACAAGAAAAACACAAAAAGGAAAGTTAGTGACGATTAAAGGTACAATTGCACCTAAAATTGGTAGAATTTTAAACAAAAATCAGCAATACATAGATAAACAAAACCGTGCTCCCCGGCAACGGCGCCAAAATTTGATCGGTTATGTTGCGGTCCCGATACAAAAATAATTACCCACACTTAGGCTAACAACATAAGGAATGTAATTAGGGAAGTAGGGTGTCGATCCTCAGGGAGTACGTGTTAACTATGAATTGCTATGGAGAGATTTTCATTTAAGTTCGAGTCATTTGAGGTGGTTGTCTAAACTACTAACATAAAATAAAATGACAAGTATGTAAATGACGATATTTAAATGACAAGTATGTAAATTGCAATAAAATGAATCTAATCTAATTGACGATAATTAAAATTACAAGTATTGAAAGGCTACCTAACTAAACTAATAAAATGACAATAAAGTAAACTATCTAAGAACGATAATAAAATGACGGTAAAGTAAACTAACTAAACAACAATAAAAAAAATATCTAAAACGGTAAAATAAACTATCTAATCAAATTGATATAGTGAAAGAGAAATTCATGTAAAACGATTTAAAAGCTTTATTGATACCAACATTAGAATTACTATGATTGTCTAAGCCTTGTAGCGGTATATTCCTCTCGGATTCGTACCGACTTTTTAATGGGTCCTAACGTCCTCTCAATATGGTTAGGTCACTAAACCCCTATTGGTAGTCCTAATTCCCATCCTAACTCTCGTTTCTAAGACGGAAATTGACTAATACAAACAATTGTTCATGGGCACTAAACAAAGTTATAGAATTTGACACAACCAAAGGAAGAAACAAACTAGGTGGTTCTATTGGTATCGACTCTTTATTTAATCCATTTTAACTAGCAAATCATTTCAATATTACAACTCTATTTATTGTATTTACACAATGATAATCTTACAATGTTACATCTAATTTATGTGATTAAGTAAATTAATAGGAAAAAGTTGAACAATATTAAACTATGAAATAAGAGTGCTATTATGATTAAGGTGATTATACTAGTAATGATTCTAATGATGAATTTCATGATTATATGATTAGGTAAAATACAATATGATATGTTAAACAATATTTCGGTCTTGACTAGATTACTTTTAGATGAGTTTCCTAACAACAATAATATGAGAACAATACTAATTAGATTAAAATTCATGATGAAGATTGCATAAGTAAAGGATAGAGAATTACCGAGATTGAAATACGATTATATAAGAATGAAAGTAAAGAACAAATATCCAACCCGATGTAATGACAAATACGTATTGAAACACTAGAGAAGTACAAGGAAATTGATGTAAAAACTAGCCTAGAAATGCATAAACTATGAACTAAAACTTGTATAAAAGAAAGATGTAATGCTAGGTTGTGAGTTGTGTGAATTGTATTCTAAGTTGTGTATCAAATGTTGAGATGATCCTTGGCTTTTATAGGGCTGCTTGGCTGCTGCATTTCGTCCAAATTCATACCCTAGACAAAGCCTTTAATCACTCCATTTAAGCTTGGTTAGAGAAGAGCCAAGAGACGTTCATCAGCAAACATACCCGATCGGGTATGTGGTAATCTGATCGGGTATGTAACTCTGATGGATTTTTCCGTCTCTTCCAATTTCGTCTTTGGGCACGGAATCCTATGCCTTGGTCTTGGTCAATGTAATACGTAATTGGGCTTGGGCTAGTCCTCCTTTGACTTGGGTTGATGTTTTCCTTTGAAAAACAAAGTCAAAGTCCAAGATAAGTCAACTCGAGGAAGGATGTAGCGGAATCATAGTCAAATCGTGAAATAGCTATCATCGTTCCTAGAAAACTCGTATTCTAGTGCCTTTGCTCCATAAAGTAAGAAAATATAGCAAAACCGCTTCATTTCCTATAAAACAAATCAAAGCACGCAAAACAACTAGAATAGCAATATTAGCTCGTTAATCACTTAACAAAGTGCATAAATCATGTAGAAATCGAGCTAAATCGGGGGATAAATTAGTACAAAATATCACTTATCATGAGGAAAAGTCTTCATTAGCTACACTCACTTCTCGTACAGACCGAGAAGGATCTGAAATTGAGTGGGAGCATGAAGCAAGATGTTCTCATGATTTCCAACAAGAACAAAGGTAAGGGCAAGGCTCATGGCGACCTAAATGTAGGGAAGCCAAAGTTTAAGAAATCAGGAAAGGGTAAGAGTGGGCCTGATGAGACTAGTAGCTCACAAGGCAAGGCAAAGAGCAAGGACAGTGACATTGAGTTCCACCATTGCCACAAGACTGGGCATTGAAGGAGGAATTGTCCCGTGTACCGTGAAGACATAAAAGCAGGCCACGTCACTCCTGTTGGTATGTCATCTTAAATTCATATGATTGAGATTAACCATGCAAATTTCGGAACTTGGGTACTTGATACAGGTTGTGGTTCTCATCTGTGTAATCATTTGCAGGGCCTAAAAAACATCACACCTCTCGCAAAGGGTGATGTGGACCTGCGAGTCGGGAATAGAGCAAAAGTTGTTGCAGTCTCAATGGGAACATACGTAATCCAACTCCCGAGTGGATTTGAGTTGTATTTATATAACTGTTACTATGTACCCAGTTTATCTAAGAACATTATATCTGTTTCCGTACTTGATAAAGACGGTTTTTCATTTTCAATAAAAGACAATAGCTGTATTTTCTCTTTGAATGAAGTGATTTATGGCAAAGCAGTTTCCATGAATGGCATTTATATCTTAGATCAAACCACAGACATATTATATGTGAATAATAAGAAAGTAAAGGTTGGTCACAAAGATCAAAATTATCTATGGCATTGTCGTATGGGACACATAAATGAAAAACGTGTAAAGAAGCTCATTGAGAATGGGACTATCTCCCCATTTGATTATGAATCATTTGGCACGTGTGAATCATGTCTTATCGGCAAAATGACTCGAATTTCCTTCAAAGGTGTTGGAATGCGTGCTAATGACCTATTAGGACTCATACATACTGATGTATGTGGACCAATGTCAATCAACACAAGAGACGGCTATAGATATTTTATCGGTTTCACGGATGATTTAAGTAGATACGGATATGTCTACTTAATGAAGCATAAAAGTGAGTCGTTTAAACATTTTAAGGAATTCGAGAATAAGGTTGAGAACAACCTGGGAAGGAAGATTAAAGCACTTCGATCAGATCGTGAAGGCGAATATCTTTCAAATGAGTTTGATCAACACCTTAAAGACTGTGGCATGGTATTACAGTTAACTCCACCTGGAAAAACTCAGCTAAATGGTGTGTCTGAACGGAGAAATCGAACATTACTTGATATGGTTCGATCCATGATGAGTCACACGGTAGTACCTGATTCACTATGGGGTTTTGCTCTTTTGTCAGCTGCTCTTATACTTAACTGAAGTCCGTCCAAAGCTGTAGACAAGACTCCATATGAGATATGGAAGGGAACGGTCCATAACTTGTCCTTAATTCGGGTTTGGGGCTGCAAGGCTTATGTCAAGTGGAGACACGAGGATAAGCTCGGCCCGCGATCGGTCAAGACATACTTTATTTGTGACAACCCTCGCGAATGCGGAAATAATAAACAAACAAGCATGTGATTTATATTGCGGAAATAGGTAGTTTTTAAAAACTTTTATACATGCAAGTTAAATAAAACGAGGAGTGTCAAAATATTACAACTAAGTGCGGAAAATAACAAAGAGACGGAGTCTCTCAAAATGTTAACAAAGAACAAGTGTTTAGCAAATAAGCTAAAATCGTCTAGAGGTTAATCTTCCAGGGACAACGCCCGCTAGCTCACACTCGAACCCCAAAATATCATATCCAAAAGTCAATCCATGCAAGCAACCTGTTCATTCATGAAAAACATGAACGCCACAGTCAGTGGGGAGTAACTCCGGGTTCTCCCAGCCATATCACATTAAACATACATATAAGGAAATACAAAAGTAGATCATGCATATATAGATATACATGTGAGGTACAATAAGAATAGATAGGCAATTCTATAGATAATGATAAGATCATGTGGAAATCAAATCCAAAACCATCATGCTATTCAAAGACTCGGGAAAGACACTCTTAGGCAACCGAATACGCTCACTAGGGCTTACATCTCACCGTTAGCGGTATAAGATTGATAAGATTGAGACTCGACAGACAAACCAAGTCAAGTCATGCGATGACCACAATAAATCCAACATATTATCATCCATTCACGAACCAAGACATTGACGGTGTCCAATCATGCAATGACCATGAATAATATCATGAAATCACGCATTCAAAGAACGACACAAGACGACAACTCTCACGGTAAATGAAACGCACTAGCATCGTGTACATGGCAAGTATGATTAACAGGCATCCACGGGATAATCATTTCCCTGAACTCTCATACACGA
>JAIUZE010024583.1:0-20940 GCA_022085475.1 Heliosperma pusillum | reverse complement strand
ATGCATGGAAACAGTTACTAGGTGCATGAAAATGACGGGCTCTAGATGCATTAAAATAAGCACTAGGTGCATGAAAATTGTTAGATGCATGAATATGACTACTAGGTGCATGAAAATTATTAAATCGTATTTCAACTTAATTTCCGCCAGTAACTTATATGTTTTCGACCAAAATGTATGTTATCTAGCCATAAAATTCTATGCCGAACCCAAAAATGTCCTTATGTTTTAAAAATAAATTTCGTAAGGCAGAGTTCTCACGGTTCTCATTATCTTAGTGGTTCTCACCGGATCCTAATTCTCTCTCTCTCTCTCTCTCTCTCTCTCTCTCTCTCTCTCTCTCTCTCTCTATATATATATATATATATATATATATATATATATATATATATATATCTATATAGGGTCAGGATCCGGTGAGAACCACTAACATAATGAGAACCGTGAGAACCCTCACTAAATCTCCACCAAATCTTGTTTCGAAAGTTTTGTTGGATCATTTACCATTATTTTAGTTTATTCAAGCAAAATACTTGCAGAAATTAAACAAAATTAATTGATTATATTAAAAAATATGTACTTAATGTACATAATTCAATTTGTACACTAAAATTACTCTAAATGCGTGAAAAAAAGCAATAGGTGCACGAAAATTGCTAAATGCATGAAAACAGTTACTATGTGCATGAAATTGACGGGCTCTACATGCATTAAAATGAGCACTAGGTGCATGAAAATTGTTAGATGCATGAAACTGACTACTAGGTGCATGAAAATTAATAAATCGTATTTCACCTCTATTTCCGTCAGTAACTTATAATTTTTCGACCAAGATGTATGTTATCTAACAATAAAATTCTACGCCGAACCCAAAAATATCCTTATTTTTTAAAAATAAATTTCGGAAGGCGGAGTTCTCACGGTTCTCATTATCTTAGTGGTTCTCACCGGATCCCAATTCTATATATATATATATATATATATATATATATATATATATATATTGATAATAATAAATGTTTAATTTACTATGTGTGATTATTGATTATCATTGTTGTTAATTTCTGATAATTTATTTATATAACATATATATATTTAAATGTAGATACATAATAACATGAAAAGATTAGAACACAGTGGATGTATGAAAGATTAGACGAAAAAAAGAAACCCAAGCTGATATTTGCAAATGGGGTGAAAGAGTTTATTGAATTCGCGGAACAATCTAGTGAGTTTAAGGAGTTAGGCGGTGAAATGAGGTGTCCTTGTAAGAAATGCGATAACTTAGCTTTTAAATCGAAAAGGGAGATTCAAAATCATCTATGGTCGAATGGTTTTACTGATAATTATTATGTATGGAAGTATCACGGTGAGAAACTGGCTACTGAAGAGAGTTCAAGTAGTATCGTGGTTAGTGAGAATCCTTACCGGGAGTTGGTTGAAGATGCATTACGTGATAATGTTGAGCAAATAATGGAGGCTCAACTTAATCCCGACGACCTTAGCGATGAAGAAGTTCGTTATCCCCCACATCCCCAAGTTTCAGCCTTTCTTAGAATGTTAAATAAAGCCGAACAACCAGTGTATGAGGGAAGTAGTACGAGTTTGTTGCAAGCAGATGCTAGGTTGGTAGCACTCAAATGTGAGAACAACTTAACTCTTAGATGCGCCAATGATTTTATGTCGTTAATTAGTGATATTATTCCAAAAAATAATCAAATGGCGCATTTACCTATTCACTTCTTTCTAGAGTCAAGAATTGCGGAGATATTATGCAAGTTAGAAATGATATTTTCCCGTTCTTTCTTCAATTCCATGGAGCATTTACCTATTCACTTACCTTATGAAGCGAAGGTTGGAGGACCTGTCCAATATCGATGGATGTATCCATTTGAGAGGTTCCTTAATCATTTGAAAAAGAAGGTTGGCAACAAAGCTCGGGTCGAGGGTTCCATATGCAATGCTTTTTTGTTAGAGGAAATTTCTAATTTTTGTTCCCTATATTTTAAAGATCACATTGACACAAAAGCGAGGGACTTGGAGGTTGGTGTGAATTCCGATAACCAACTAGATTCAAATATACCCGAGTTGTTCAATGATGACTTGGGAAATACTACCGGGAAATGTATACCGAGGTACTTAAATGAAAAAGAGTTGAAGAAGCTCATTTTTATGTGCTAAGAAACTGTGGGCAATTTTTAGAGACTTATGAAAAGTAAGTTGTTGATTCATTATTACACAAATAACTTTTAATAATAAAATTAATTCATTATTATATTATAGTTAAAACGTAAATTACTAATTAAAACATGTCATGATGTCACGTCTTATTATAGGGAATTTGAGACGTACATCAAACTCACATATCCTGATGTCACGTCTTATGATGATGTTTGGAGCAAACATGACAAAAGTTTTTCGAAATGGTTGGGAATTGAAGTAAGATCACATTTCAATTTCTTATTAACTAATTAATATTGAGAAGATAACATCTTAATATAATTAATATATTGTTTTATTGATATATAGGCTTATAGATTGAAGGATCCTTTAATAATAGCTCTAGCAGGGGGTCCAAGTAACTGGGTGAGGACATGGAGAAGATATTCTATCAATGGCTATAAATTTCATGCTTTTAAAGAGGGAGTTGATGTTCCGAAAGCTACTATAAGCAATGGGGTTTGTGTGAGTTCTACTGAAGGGTTGGACTACTACGGAACCCTTAATGAAGTAGTTGAGCTTTCTTATTATACCGAGCACAGGATTTATAAAGCCATATTGTTTAAATGTGATTGGTTTGATAATTCCCCACAAGGAGTTAATATCCATAAGGTATACGGACTTGTCGATGTAAACTTGAAAAAGAAACTTCGTGGACATAACCCATTCGTGGCAGCTTTTCAAGTGGATCAAGTGTGTTATGCTCCTTATCCAACCACTAAGAAAGATAATCAATGGTCCGCAGTTTTTAAAATCAAGTCACGATCGCATGTTGATGCTCCTGTTGACGAAATTGTCTTCCAAGAAGATGTGGTTGTCAATAGTCAGTCAATTTCACCAATTTTGGTGGAAGAGACACAAAGTGAGGATGAATATGAAGTGGTTGTTGAAAGGGGTGAAGGGGAGTATGACAAGGACATCGGTAAAGAAAAAGAAAAAGATGATGAAGAAGAAGAAATTCAAGAAGTACAAAATGAGGAAGATGAGGAAGAAGTCGGCATACTTTTTTCAGATGATGAAAGTTTGTTGATTTGTAGTGATAGTGATAGTGAGGGTCACTAGTTAATTGTAATCTATTTGTCAAAATACAATTATAATCAAATTTGAAACTTTGCATTGTAATTCAAAAAGTTTGCTCACGGTTTTTATATATTGAACTACCTAACAATTTCCATTGTATATAGCTTTTACTTATGGCAGGTGGATTGATCAACCGAATCATAGGTAGCAGTAGACGATCTCGTCGTGCTGATGATGAGCGGAACGAGGAGGAGGCTGCCTCGGATGACCACGAGCAGGAGCAGGAGCAGGTTACGATGCCGACTACACAGCAGGAGGGTACGCGGATTATTCTGTCTCGCAATCCTGACATAGGCCATTGGTAAGTGTCTAATTAATATATAGAAAACTTTTATTATCGCTAACTTTATTTTATTATCACTTTTACGCTAACTTTTATTATCTTTTATTATCGCGTTCGTTCTAATATGTATCTTTTTCAGGTGGGATGACAAGCCGATCAAGCAATACGTTACTTGGTCTTTCATTCGTACCATCGGCCGAGAGTACTTCACCAAATGGAGTGAAGCGAGCCATTACCAGCATAGGCGGATGTGGGAATACTTTCAGGTATATTTTATTATGGTTCTATCTATTACTAAAAAGTAATTGCTTTCATTCAAAACGTGTAGATATACAATTTCAGCAATTACTAACAAGTTGTTTATGATGAAATAGTATCATGTGAACTCGGTCGATCCGAACTACGACCCGAAGCCCGAATGGAAGAAACAGGTCACGAGGCGGATTACCTCACTTGTTGGTGGCCTCAAATATAACAAAAAAAAGGCCGGATTGGGTGCCTGAAAGTTGGTGGGAAAACATTAGAAAAAGCCCGAAAGCGATCCCGAATTTGCCAAGAAGTCCAACATAAATAAGGTAAATAGACGGTCGGGTGTCGAGAAAGCTTTGGGCACCCATACTCTAGGCCGGAAGAGTTGTGCTGATGTGTTTAAAGAATTGGTAAGTCCTTTATTTTTTACTTCACAAATTGCATATTAATTATGAAGGATTAATATTGCCGATATATCACTTAATGTTTTTATACTACTTTCAGGTTGATCCTACGCCGTACAAGTTGTTTGAGAAAACAAAAAAAAAACAAGAAGGGCGAGTGGGTTAATCCTAGAGCTGCTAAGACAAACGTAAGTTTGTCTAATAATTGCTAAGGAGTTTTTTTTATATCCAATTTTAATACTCTTTATTAGCTTCGTTTTGTTTTGATTACTTAATGTTTTTAATTATATAATTTCTTTTTTGTTGGTTCAGGAAGCTTACATCGAGGAGATGAGTCAGCCAACGCCAACTGGCGAGACTCCAGACGAATTTAGGCATACTACAAAGCGGTAGATGGATTCGATAAGAAGTCGAGGCTCTTCGGGATGGGAGACAAGGGGAAAGAAGTGTGGTATGATCCACCATGCAACAAAAGTGCACGGGCATCTTTCTCCTACAATCCTACTGATTACACTCGTTTCGCAAGTGAAAATACTCAAATGAAGGAGCAATTGAGTGCACTTGCGAATGAACGAGAACATGATCGAGCCGCCCGACTTGCCCTTGAAGCACAAGTACGGGCCAATCAACAACAAATGGAGAGCCAAGCCGAGCAAATGGCTGCCATGCAAGCGGCGTTGATGAAATTTCTTCCCCCGGACTTGTGCAATTTCCCTCCTCCACGTCCAAGAGATGACAACGCGGACGACGGGCACGGTTTTGGACGGGGTTCCGTTACCCCCTTAGGTTAGTAATTTATCATCTACCTAAGTTAGTGAACCCGTTCAATTTGTAAGCTTGTAAAAACAAAGTTGTATGAATTTGTTTAACATTTTATGTAATGGATTTTTTTTCCAATTACCATCGATCTTCCCCTTTATTTTTATTGCCTTTTGTTGATTCCCGCCCATGCGGTCGATGCGAGTATGAATTACCGCTTTGCGGTGGACGAATGTATTTTCTGTATTGCAGGTTTTGCTGAAATTTTCACCGTTTAAAACAATGCAAAAAACGCATTGTGGCTGGACAACAGGCTGCTGTATCCAGCCTAATGCGTGTATTTTATATAGACCTTTTAGGCCATATTTGCACGCGTTTCCATGCTCATTTAGTAGTGTTTTACTACAAATATCCCCCGAATAGTCTACTTTGGTTTGTTTTGTAATATTTGCAGGTATGGACCAGAATGATGGAAAACTAGCCATTTTGTAGCTCCTCAAGCATGCATAAGTGAGTCGGAAAGGAATCTTGGTCTCTCGGAATGCGTGAAGTCGTGTTGAAGGAATGGAAGAACGAAATCCATGAGCAAAACTCTCGTTCAAGGTGTACAAGCTTTCGATCGACTACTCTATTAATTAGAAAACCTCGATCGAGCGTTGTTCTGCTCGATCGAGCTGCTGGCTTTGGACATTTACTCGATCGAGCACTATGGTTACTCGATCGAGTGCTTTGGACAACAAATTCTACTCGATCGAGAGGTTTCAAGATGATGGGCTTCGCGAGATAGTGTGTTAAGCAATGGACGCCTTGTAATTTGTTATTCTACTTAAGGGTGAAACTACGTAACAATATGGAGGCTCCTTACTCTAGACTTGAGACTAGAAAAACTTCTTACCCTAGACTTTAACTTTAACTTTTATTTTGGATCTGAATTTGAAGACTTCTGCTGACTTTCTTCTTCTTTCAAATTCGGGTATTATTGTTCTTGAATTCAATTAATTATTTTTCTATGTCTTTTTGTTTCTTATTTATTATTGTTGTTGTTCTCCTTTCTATTATGCGTAGCTAATTCCTTTGCTAGGATTTAGGGGAACCATGGCTTAGGTAAGATGAATTGATTAGTAGTCTTTAGATTAGGTTTGGATGCAATCATCACATTTAATAGCTTTTAATTGTTTGAGTCGACGCATTCAATTGACTGACTTGATACCCCCTTGACCTAGATCGAGAGATTGGAAAAGGACAGATCAGTGATGAACATTGGGATTATGCTAATGAGGGCGAGAGCTAAGTTAGTATATCTTAGGGCGAATAGCGGACCGAAAGGACCTTTTCACTACCCACAAACCTGTTTAGATTTTACTTTGATTTCTATCCTGACCCTAGATGTCATGGGGAACCGACGATCCTAGTTCTTCTTCTTTCTGTTATTTCGCTCTTTATTTCCCTTCTCCTTTTCTCTTGTAGTGTTAGAAAATCAACTAAACAAACCCCCCAATTTCGTTACTTTGACAAACTTAGCAAGTTATAGGATTCCCTCTCCCTGTGGATTCGATACCCGACTGCCTCTACTGCATTTTGTTGAGATCGTTAGGTTTTATCTTTGATAGGGTTGCCATCCGTATCACAGCCACTGCTATATTAAGTACTGACGGAAATTCCGTCAGTAAAGTCAAGATAATCTTGACTTACTGACGGAAAATCCGTCAGGAAGTCAAGATAAACTTGACTGTACTGACGGAAATTCCGTCAGAAAAGTCAAGATTTTCTTGACTTCCTGACGGATTTTCCGTCAGTAAGTCAAAATTATCTTGACTTGACTGACGATTTTCCGTCAGTAAGTCAAGATTATCTTGACTTGACTGACGGAATTTCCGTCAGGAAGTCAAGAAAATCTTGACTTTACTGACGGAATTTCCGTTAGTACAGTCAAGTTTATCTTGACTTTTCAGTAAAATTGTCTAACAAATCTTCCGTCAGTGAACCGTCAGGAGTCAAATTACTGACGGAAATTCCGTCAAAAATCTTTTTTTGTTACCAATTGAAGTAACGCGCGTTACTGACGGAAATTCCGTCAGTAATTGACATTACTGACGGATTTTTGGTGTTACTGACGGATTTTTTCCGTCAGTTTCTCGTGTTCATTTTGTAGTGCTCTTTGCTCGATCGAGCAACCCCTGATCAGGCTAGTAAGTCCTCTAATTCATCTTCAAAAGCAATAGAAGCCGAGTAAATTGCCATTACACTTTCTTTTCCGCACCGCCAACATAAATCTAAGCTTGATAAACTGTTTGGAATGTTTATGGAAGTAGTCAAGAATTTGCAAGTGAGTGTACCATTTACTGAGTTGATCACTCAAGTGCCGGCTTATGCAAAGTTTATGAAGGACATATTGACAAGGAATCGGTCCTTTAATGAAGTGGAGACGGTTGCATTTACTGAGGAATGCAGTGCTGTGTTACAATCCAGATCACCACCTAAGCTAAAGGATCCAGGGAGTTTTTATATTCCTTGTAATATAGGCTGTTTAGCTATTGATAAAGCCCTTTGTGATCTTGGGCCTAGTGTTAGTGTCATGCCATTTTCTATATGTAAAAATCTTAATATGGGTCAACTTACTGTTACAACCATGACCTTACAAATGGCCGACTGTTCTATTAAACACCCTTTTGGGATTTTAGAAGACGTACCGATAAGAGTAGGGAAGTTTTTCATACCAGTTGAATTCGTTGTCTTAGATATGGCTGAGGACACCCAAGTTCCTATCATCTTGGGACGACCATTCCTCCATACTGCGGGGGTGGTTATAGATGTTAAGAATGGGAGACTTACACTAACAGTTGGTGATGACACTATTACTTTCAATTTAGATAATGCAATTAAACACCCCATGCTAGAAGAGACATGTCATAGCGTCGATATTGTGGATTTGAATGTTGATGACTGTCTTTCTTTGTGTTTGAATAGGGATCCTCTGTAGATTGCCTTAATTTCCAGCACTGCTGATGCTGGAAGCTCACGGAGTAAGGAAGTAGTTGAGATGGAAAAACTGCTGACAGGAGAGGACTGCAAGTTACAGAAGGTGTATAGCTTAGGTAACCCCCCTACGGTTACCGAGGTAAAGAAACCTGAACTTAAACCCCTCCCCTCTCATCTTAAATATGTTTTTCTTAATTCCCATGAGATGAATCCTGTAATTGTCAATGCTAACCTATCTGAAAGCCAACTTACTGATTTGTTGGTGGTTTTAAAAAGGCACAAGAAGGCTATAGGTTATAGCATTGACGATTTACAAACTATTAGTCCTGACTTTTGTATCCACCGTATCCACTTAGAAGAAGACCATAAACCTTGTAGGCAGGGCAGCGTCGTTTGAACCCTACTATGCAAGAGGTAGTTAGAAAAGAGGTGCAGAAATTGTTAGATGCAGGGATCATATATGTTATTTCTGACTCAAAGTGGGCCAGTTCTGTTCAGGTAGTCCCTAAGAAAGGAGGGACTACGGTCGTCACTAATGAGAAAAAAGAGCTCATATCTATTAGACTAGTGACAGGGTGGAGGACGTGTATTGATTATAGGAAGTTGAATGTAGCTACTAGGAAAGACCACTTCCCTCTTCCCTATATTGACCAAATGTTAGAGCATCTAGCGTATCATAAGTATTTTTGCTATCTAGACGGCTACTCGGGATTCTTTCAGATCCTCATTCATCCTGACGATGAGGAAAAGACTACCTTCACATGCCCTTATGGTGTCTTTGCTTACCAAAGAATGCCTTTTGGGTTATGTAATGCCCCTGCCACCTTTCAACGTTGTATGATGGCTATTTTTTCTATTTATATCGAGTCTATTATGGAGGTCTTTATAGATGACTTCAGTGATTATGGGACCGATTTTGATAGTTGTTTAGCTAATCTGACTAAAGTCTTACAACGTTGTGAGAAAAGTAATCTTGTGTTAAACTGGGAAAAGTGCCACTTTATGGTAACTGAAGGGGTGGTACTTGGTCATTTGGTGTCTGGACGAGGCATCCAAGTGGATAAAGCTAAAGTGGAAGTGGTTGAGCAATTTCCGTACCCGGTGAATGTTAAAGGTGTTAGAAGTTTCCTTGGTCATGCGGGGTTCTATCGCCGTTTTATTAAGGATTTTTCAAAAATTGCTCAACCATTGACTAAGCTTCTCCATAAGGATGCCCCGTTTGTGTTTACTGATAAGTGTGTTAAGTCTTTTGACAGGATTAAACTAGCTCTAATCTCAGCTCCTATTATCCAGTCTCCTGATTGGAATTTGTCGTTGTGTGATGCCAGTGACTATGCAGTTGGGGCTGTTTTGGGGCAACAGAAGGATAAGGTGCTATATGCAATTTACAATGCTAGTAAGACTTTGGATGATGCGCAAGTTAACTATGCTACCACTGAAAAAGCGTTACTTGCGGTTGTCTTTGCTTTAGATAAGTTTAGAGCCTATCTTGTGGGTTCCAAGGTGATAGTCTACACTAACCATGCAGCACTTAAGTATTTGTTAACTAAGAAGGAAGCCAAACCTCGGCTTATTCGTTGCATCTTGTTATTATGAGAATTTGATTTGGAGATCCGGGATACGTCAGGTGCAGAGAATGTGGTTGCTGACCATTTGTCTCGTTTAAGGTTTGATGGGGGAGATTCCACCCCCATTGATGATTCGTTTGCTGATGATCATCTCCTTGCCATTACCATGGAGACTCCGTGGTTTGCCGATTATGCCAACTTTTTGATTGGGGGAATTATGCCTCCAGGTCAATCTTATCAGCAAAAGAAGAGGTTTCAACACGATGTCAAGAGATACTTTTGGGATGATCCTTATCTATTTCGAGAGTGTGCCGATGGCATTTATCGTCGATGTATTCCAGAGGGTGAGGTACATGCCATCCTTTCTCATTGTCACTCTTCTCCATATGGCGGTCATCATGGTCCCTCAAGCACATTTGCTAAGGTTATGCAGTCGGGTTTTTATTGGCCGACTATTCTCAAGGATGCTACTACATTTGTCCGTTCTTGTGACGCGTGTCAAAGGACAGGTAATATTTCGCATAGGCATGAGATGCCTCAAACAGGTATTTTGGAAGTTGAGATATTCGATGTTTGGGGTATTGACTACCAAGGGCCATTCCCATCTTCCCATGGTAATCAATATATTCTAGTAGTCGTCGACTATGTCTCCAAATGGGTGGAAGTCATTGCCACTCCCACTTGCGATGCCAAAGCAGTTGTTAAACTGTTTCAGAAGATCATATTCCCACGATTCAGAGTCCCTCGTGCTCTCATTAGCGATGGAGGAAAGCATTTCAATGAACGCCATCTTAACACTTTACTGAAGAAATATTGCGTTACACATCGTCGGGGGTTAAGTTATCATCCGCACACAAGTGGCCAGGTGGAGGTTTCTAATAGGGAGATTAAGTCTATCCTTGAGAAAGTTGTGAGTAAATCCAGGAAGGACTGGAGTCGTAAGCTCGATGACACTTTATGGGCTTACATAACTGCTTTTAAGACTTCATTAGGTGCTTCTCCATACCGGTTAGTCTATGGCAAGGCGTGCCATTTACCGGTAGAACTTGAGTATAAGGCTTTGTGGACCATTAAAGAGCTTGATATGGATCCCTCACTGGCGGGTGAGAAACGACTTATGCAATTGAACGAGCTCGATGAGTTTCGATTGCATGCATATGATAATGCTCGGGTTTACAAGGAGAAGACCAAGAAGTGGCACGACAAGCATATCCTGGAGCGGGAATTTAAAATTGGTGATAAAGTATTTATATTTAACTCCCGTTTGCGTTTGTTTCCAGGTAAACTCAAGTCCAGATGGTCGGGACCGTTCACAGTTACCGAGGTGAACAAGTTTAGGTCGGTTATGCTACAAACCGACAAGGGTGAAATTTTCAAAGTCAATGGTCAACGCTTGAAGATCTATTATGATGGAGCATTTATAGGAGTGATAGAGGCCATCGACCTTTTCACTCTTGATAAATCACCATGACTTTGAGGTAACACGGTCGTGCGGGACCGATATAAACCAGCGCTACCCGAGAGGCAACCCGGTGTTTACTTGTACTTCATTTGTAAATTTTATTTCAATTAGCTTAGTTATTAATGTTATAGGTTAATTAGATTTAGTTTGGATAGTTAATATAGGTCTACTTTATTGAGTGCGGTGAGGGAGCGATCTAACGATTTTATTGAGTGCTTGCAGGTAATAAAATTGGAAGTCGCCTTAAGAACGAAACGAAAGAATGAACAAAAGTAAGAAAACGAGGAAAACTTGAAATTTCAGGGTTGCTCGATCGAGTAGCATCACTTGCTCGATCGAGTTAGACATGCATCAAATTTATCCGAGAATCGAGCAAAGCTTGAAAATCCGAAAATTTTAGGTTGCTCGATCGAGCAGCCTGACTTGCTTGATCGAGTCGGTCCGGTCCAACCGGTCCCGAGGCTCAAAAGTCAGGTTTTCCCCAATTTCTTTTTCATTCTCTTCATTATTTCGGCACTCTCTCTTATCCCTCACCCTTATTCTCTTAATTCACTCCTTCACACACCTTCAAATCATCAATTAATCATCATACTAGCATCAACAATCATCATTCTACTTGTTTTAAGTGCAATTTGTGAAAAATTGGTGTTTTTGCTCCCTTATTTTGCCCAAAACGTGAATCTAGGGTTTGCTTCTTATTCGTCAATTTTGTGCTTTTAATTGTTGTTTGTTGCTTCCTTGCTTCGTTCTTTAGTAATTAATCACCCTTACATTGCTAATTGCTCCGTCTTACTTGCGTTTTAGACTCAAAATTTGATTTTTTCGAATTAGGATTTGCTAAATCCGTCTTTTTGAGCATATTCTGGTGTTTGTGTGCCTTATTTACTTCAATTCGTCATGTCTAGACAAGTAGAAAGTAGCAAGCGACGTAGGGAACCCCGTCTAATCCGACAACCTCAAATAGAAGCGATTCCTAGTAACCCGACTTACCCATGGATCGTTTTTAGCACACAAGACCAACATGATCACTTTGTTATGCTTATGGGTCGTCCTATGGACCCTACTCGTTGTGTGTGCCCCACCATTCTTGGTTCCCTCGGTTTGGGTAATGTTATTTTTTATATGTTTGACCGAATCGGGTTTGGTGGGTTATATTCCCTCAATGAACTTTCTTATCGACAATTGACACTTGAATTCTTTAGTTCCTTCGATTGGGATGAGGTAAATAGGCGTGTGTATTTTCGGTTGCTCAATAGGGATTTTGAGTTGTTGTATGCTGAATTAGCTAATCATTTGGGTCTTTCTCTTGGTAATGATGATGCTTTTGTTGCTATTGTGGGAAATATCGGTATATTTCATCATGAAATTTAAGGATTATAACGAAATCAAAATATATGAAATGCGAGTCATAAACGAAATGCATAATATAAAACATAGAGATTAGAATCAACCTCCGGTCCTAACAATATGGCCTAAGAACAAATATCGAGATCGATATTCTCCTAATCGTTGCACCCAAGATGCTCCGAGAAATGCCTTTTTTCTTGTGCTAGAATGAATACCAAAATTACTGATAAAAATTTTTGTGTGAGTTGATGATAAGAAATGTAGAGAAAAGAGTTTCTATCAAACTCTTCTACTCTCCCTTTTAACCTTCCAAACAAGTGGAGAATGAAGAGGAGTCCTTCCCTCTTTTTTCTCTACTTGTTTTTAGGTTGTTAGCCTTTTTTATTTTTATTTTTTTTAATGTATAAAATGTGTATGTATTATTATTGTCATTTATGTTGTCACATATTAATAAGTCCATACAACATCTTGTAGTCGATTTATTAATACCGGTCTGACATCATTTATTATGACAATATCGTATAATATATACGTCAACTAAAAATATCGTATATTTATAATTTGCTAATTAAATATAACAGTTTATATTTAATCACGAATTAACATTTAATTCGTTTAAGCTTACATTATTTAATCGTATTAAATAATTATATTGTATACATCAATTAGATATAACAATTTATATTCAATTACGAATTAACATTTAATTCGTCTCAGCTAGTATTATTTAATCGTATTAAATAATCGTATCATCATTACATTGACTAACCTTTTAGTCATATACATCGACTAACCTTTTAGTCATATAAGGCATCAATATGATTATATTTTTCATATAATCATATCTCTCAAACACATCCTTTAGGTGTGACTTTTAGGGACCAGTTGATCACCGCCATTTAAAATGACAATAACGTCAAACTTCTAGCAAGCCAACCGTTATCGATAAACGTTAATCAACTGATAAGAATACTAAGTATACCATGTGAACCTGTAAGAGATTTATACATGTTATCACACTCATTGTGGAGGACACTAGCTCCAACAATCTCCCACTTGTCCTTACAAGTGTATGTGCGATAACCGATTCTCATATCCAAAATTTCTCCCACTCAATGTAAAACAATTTGCAAAGTCCGTATTCACAAAGGTCGTATTTTACAAGTGATCTATATCAAAAGTGGTTTTCCCGACTAGAGAGTAACCTAACTGATAAACGAATCATTATTCGAGCATGGCCATGCATTTCAGTTACAACTCCTCGAGTGGCCCTGAGAAATAACAAAACCTGATAAAGGTTGGATATTTTCTTCAACTCAAATCCTGCAGATACAAGCACAGTATGAAATGACCCAGTAAAAATTTGCTTAGCCTCCTGTTACGGTCGACCATGAGAAAGAAACCAAAGTCACCCAAAAACTGCCTTAATCTCAAGAGACAGTCGATAGTCAAAAGAATCGACTCTAGGAACACTATGGACGTCCAATCCACGACCTCGCACCGAATGTTCTTACACATTTAGGACTCCATAACGTTGTCATGATGTCCTACGAGGTATCTTTATAACTCGTATCTGTGATCGATCAGTCAACCGTTTGACTTATGGCTCATTGAACCCACCATCAATCAACTTCACAATATAATTGCCAGAGTTATCAGCTCATGTGGGCGATTACGGACCAAAACAAATATAATGTAATTCAGTTCACTTTGTGGCGTTCAATGTTGTTGTACAATCCACATGAAAAACAAAATATGAAACAATACGATGATGTTATGAATAGTATATGAAAAAGATACATTTATCTAATCCATATAAACAGCTACTACAACTCAGGAACACGTTTAATTCCCTTGGAAATAACGTGCCCTTCATGCTTATCATATTTTAACGGTTTAGTGAGCGGGTCCGCGATGTTGTCATCCGAAGCAATCTTGTCTATCACTATCTCCTTTTGCTCCACGTAATCTCGGATCATGTGAGCCTTCCGAAGTACATGTCTAGACTTGTTGCTAGACTTAGGCTCCTTAGCTTGGAAGATGGCACCTCTATTATCACAATAGATGGTGATTGGGTCATTCGAACTAGGAACTATGGTTAGTCCTTGTAAGAACTGACGCATCCATATAGCTTCCTTTGCCGCTTCCGAAGCGGCTTAGTACTCGGACTCAGTTGTAGAATCTGCTAGAACACTTTGTTTGGAACTTTTCCAACTGACAGCAGCGCCATTAAGAGTAAAGACGAATCCAGACTGAGATTTCGAGTCATCTCGATCCGTTTGGAAGCTAGCATCCGCGTAACCAATTGCGCATAGCTTAGTATCTCCTCCATAAGTCAATACCCAATCCTTAGTCCTTCGTAAGTACTTAAGGATGTTTTTAACAGCCATCCAGTGTGTTTCACCTGGATTGCCTTGGTACCGACTCGTCATACTCAATGCATATGCCACGTCTGGACGTGTGCATATCATGGCATACATGATCAATCCTATGGCTGATGCATAAGGAACACGACTCATGCGCTGGACCTCTTCCGATGTCTTGGGTGTCTGAGTTTTACTCAAATGCATCCCAGAAGTCATTGGAAGATACCCCTTCTAGGAGTTTGTCATGCTGAACCTTTCAAGAATCTTATCTATATAAGACTCCTGACTGAGTGATAACATCCGTCGTGATCTATCTCTATAGATACGAATCCCCAATATCCGTTGTGCCTCACCCAGATCTTTCATCTGGAAATGGTTCTTTAACCATACTTTTACCGAAGATAAGAGAGGAATGTCATTCCCAATCAAGAGTATGTCATCG
Organism: Heliosperma pusillum; assembly: GCA_022085475.1. Taxonomy (NCBI): domain Eukaryota; kingdom Viridiplantae; phylum Streptophyta; class Magnoliopsida; order Caryophyllales; family Caryophyllaceae; genus Heliosperma; species Heliosperma pusillum. The sequence goes on along the minus strand of JAIUZE010024583.1, from coordinate 5,781 downwards.
ACAAACAATATCAAGAAGACAATCTTACTCCCACTCGACTTGACATACAAGCATGGTTCCTCGACCGATTGAGTGAAACCATTCTCTTTTATCACCTGCACACTTTCTTAGGATTCTTAGGATCAATGAAACCTTCGGGCTGTACCATGTACAATTCCTCCTCCAAATAACCGTTTAAGAAGGCGGTTTTTACATCCATCTGCCAAATTTCATAGTCATGAAAAGCGGCAATCGCTAAGATTATCCGAATGGAACGCAGCATAACTACGGGTGCAAAGATTTCATCATAATGCAATCCTTGCACTTGAGTGAAACCTGTTGCCACTAGTCGTGCCTTATAGGTGTCTGGTTGTCCTTCTACAGAATGCTTTATCTTATAAAGCCATTTGCACTGAAGAGGTCGTACCTTATCAGGCAAATCAACAAGATCCCATACGTTATTCTCATACATGGAGTCCATCTCGGATTGCATGGCTTCAAGCCATAGCTTAGAGTCGGAACAGGTCATGGCACCTTTCTAGGTAGCGGGTTCGTTACTCTCTAGGAGCAAAATGTCATCTCTATCATTCTCCTCGACCATACCAATGTATCTGTCTGGAGGAATGAAGACTCTACCCGACCTCCTAGGTTCCTGAGGAATATTAACCGTAGCAGAAGTTGAAGGAACATCTTCCTCCATCGGTTGCTCGGTTGTTGGTTCTTCAGTCTCCAACATATCGAAGGTTCTATTACTTGACTTGTTCTCGAGAAAGTCTTTCTCTAAGAACTTCGCACTAGCCGCAACAAAAACTCGATGTTCGGTAGGCGAATATAAGTAATGACCAAACATTCCTTTTGGATAACCAATAAAGTATGTCTTGACCGATCGCGGGCCGAGCTTATCCTCGTGTCTCCACTTGACATAAGCCTCGCAGCCCCAAACCCGAATAAAGGACAAGTTAGGGACCGTTCCCTTCCATATCTCATATGGAGTCTTGTCTACAGCTTTAGACGGACTTCGGTTAAGTATAAGAGTAGCTGACAAAAGAGCAAAACCCCATAGTGAATCAGGTACTACCGTGTGACTCATCATGGATCGAACCATATCAAATAATGTTCGATTTCTCCGTTCGGACACACCATTTAATTGAGGTGTTCCAGGTGGAGTTAACTGTAACACTATGCCACAGTCTTTAAGGTGTTGATCAAACTCATTTGAAAGATATTCGCCACCACGATCTGATCGAAGTGCTTTAATCTTTCTTTCCAGTTGGTTCTCAACCTTATTCTGGAATTCCTTGAACTTTTCAAAGGACTCACTTTTATGGTTCACTAAGTAGACATATCCGTATCTACTCAAATCATCTGTGAAAGTGATAAATATCTATAGTCGTCTCTTGCGTTGATTGACATTGGTCCACATACATCAGTATGTATGATTCCTAATAGGTCATTAGCACGCATTCCAACACCTTTGAAGGAAATTCGAGTCATTTTGCCGATAAGACATGATTCACACGTGCCAAATGATTCGTAATCAAATGGGGAGATAGTCCCATTCTCAATCAGCTTCTTTACACGTTTTTCATTTATGTCTCCCATACGACAGTGACATAGATAAGTTTGATCTTTGTCATCAACCTTTACTTTCTTATTATTCACATGTAATATGTCTGTGGTTTGATCTAAGATATAAATGTCATTCATGGAAACTTCTTTGCCATAAACCATTTCATTCAAAGAGAAAATACAGCTATTGTCTTTAATTGAAAATGAAAAACCGTCTTTATCAAGCACAGAAACAGAAATAATGTTCTTAGATAAACTGGGTACATAGTAACAGTTATATAAATACAACTCAAATCCACTCGGGAGTTGGATTACATATGTTCCCATTGAGGCTGCAGCAACTCTCGCTCCATTCCCGACTCGCAGGTCCACATCACCCTTTGCGAGAGGTGTGATGTTTTTTAGGCCTTACAAATGATTAAACAGATGAGAACCACAACCTGTATCAAGTACCCAAGTTCCGAAACTTGCATGATCAATCTCAATCATATGAATATAAGATGACATACCTACAGAAGTGACGCGGCCTGCTTTTATGTCCTCACGGTACACGGGACAGTTCCTCCTCCAATGCCCAGTCTTGTGGCAATGGTGGCACTCAATGTCACTGTCCTTGCTCTTTGCCTTGCCTTGTGAGCTACTAGTCTCACCAGGCCCACTCTTACCCTTTCCTGACTTCTTAAACTTTGGCTTCCCTACAGTTAGGCCGTCGTGAGCCTTGCCCTTACCTTTGTTCTTGTTGGAAATCATGAGAACATCTTGCTTCATGCTCCCACTCAATTTCAGATCCTTCTCGGTCTGTACGAGAAGTGAGTGTAGCTCATGCGGACTTTTCCTCATGTCATTCATGTAGTAATTTGCCCTGAAAAGGGCAAAACCATCATGAAGTGAATGAAGCACACGGTCAATGACTATGCTCTCACTGATTTTGTAATCAAGTGCCTCCAGTTTCTCTACATTCTCAATCATATCAAGAATGTGTGGGCTAACCGGTTGGCCCTTCTGGAGTTTTGCCTCAAAGAAGCGACATGTATGCTCATAAGTAACGATCCTCGGTGCTTTTGAGAATTCGTTAGTGAGCGTGGTGAAAATCTTGTTTGCACCTTGGGCAATGAAGCGTCTTTGCAAATTGCTTTCCATTGCAAAGATGAGTACGTTCTTTATCGCACCCGCTTCCATAACGAAGTCACTATATTCAAGTGTCTCGTTAGCTCTCGCATTGGGGCATGGGTTTGGCGGTATTGGCTCAGTCAAGTACTTGAGCTTACCGTCAGCAATGGCAGCATTCCGTAATGCCGCCTCCCAGTCCGCAAAGTTGGACCCGTCATTCTTCAGTCGCGTGGACTGATTCATGTGGTCCATGAAAGTTTTAAGCCAGGACTCGCGTGCGAGTGTGGCACTTGGCATAGGGACATCATTATGGCCAGTCATTTGTTATAAGCAGTATTATCAATATAAAACGAATTCTACACTGCGAAAAAGAAGAAAAAACATAATAAGCATACTCATCGATATGAATTAAGTCTAGTGCAAAACTTGTTTGATGCGAAGACTCAAGCATTTATATAATTGACCTGCCTCAAGAATTATATAAATGATCCCAAGACTCAATTATCTATAAATTGATAAGCCAACCTCTTGGCTAATTCTACCTTTAGAATTCTTGGTCGATAAATTTCTATCTTTAGTCCATCATAATCACGAGAAACTCTTCTGATTATAATGTTGAGGTAAAATAAGTCAACACATACTACTTACCCAACGTAGAAGGGGTCATATGGAGAGTAAGGTCCTATATGCCTACCGACGAAGAAGGGATTCATAGTAGTTTGGCCTATAAAGACTAGTCTCAATTTTTAGGTTTTAGAGGAAGATCCCATCAACTTTATTTTAATTCATTTTAAGTGAACGAATATCTAGCATGCGAGAATGAATAAACTAAGATGATGGCTTAAAATTCGTATGACATCTTTATGTCCATGATAACTAACATCCAAACTATATGAGTCAATTTTCATGCATTTTTAGTAGGTGGTTTGGTTTAGGCGGAATATGATGCAATAACTATCATGTGAAGAAATGCAACAAGAACGAAAAATACGTAAAATTACAAAGTCCTAGTGTGGCTTATCTACCAAAATGAACAAAATACAACTTTGGAATCAATCCATAATTGGACCCGAAAAGCTTGTCTTGATGTTTCATCTTGGTCCATGTAGCGGGAGTGAGCAATTCGATCTCCATCTTTAGTCTTCTCAAATTACATTTAATAAATTACAAAATATAAACCTATTTACATTCTAAATTAAAAACATAATTTCAAAGAAAACAAAAGGAGATTCGAGATCTCAAAATTACATCAAGATCATGTTTCCATCATTACGAAAACATAATCAACTAAGGCCACACTAGGTAATACAAATTACAACGAATTGCAAAAATACGTAAATAAACCATTCAACAAATCATTCAACAAAATAAAATGCATCAACAATAAATTAGTCATTCAAGACATAATTCCATAATTATGTAGAGTAATTTATCCAAACCACCTATTTTATAATGATCAAAATTATGTGACAATTCCTAAATTACTCACAATAATTCCAATCAAACATAATCCAATTTTAATTCATATTATCGTATAATATGAATTAATCCAACATTATTTTAAACCATTTTAAAATAATTGGGTATCCAATAATTGTGAACTTTTTCACAACAACAATCATACATTATCAATATAATGCATAAATAAATATTCGGCCAAATAAAAAACCGAATCAATTTTTTTTTTTTCATAAAACAGCCACGTTATTTATTTATTTATTTATTTTGTAAATAATACATACAAAATAAACATTTTAATTGGATGTTGCTAATATTACAAGATCGGTACAATTATAAACATTTAATCATTATTAAACATTGATACAAACTAGATGATTCAATATAACATTTTAAAATGAATATCTAAATCATGATTAAATCGATTATCTTGATATTCGACTAATCATAATTGATTTGAACATCATTAAAATTAATGAATCATGATGCAAAACAATAATTTAACATCATGTATGCCGAAAATATATAGCAAAAACAAATGTTCATAAACATTCAAAACAATTTCCATTTACATTTTAATTTAATCCTTATTAAATTAAAACATCTAAAAATTTATCATATTGTCATCTTAACATTTTAAAACAACAATATCAATAAAACAAAATGAAAACAAGAATCAAAAAAATAACACGGCCAAAAAAAAAATTGAGCCGAAACATAAAAAAAAATTTCAGTTCAATTTTAATTCAATATTTCATCATTTATGAAAAAACATATAAAATAATTTCGTAGCCTATGCTCTGATACCACTTGTGGGAAATATCGGTATATTTTATCATGAAATTTAAGGATTATAACGAAATCAAAATATATGAAATGCGAGTCATAAACGAAATGCATAATATAAAACATAGAGATTAGAATCAACCTCCGGTCCTAGCAATATGGCCTAAAAACAAATATCGAGATCGATATTCTCCTAATCGTTGCACCCAAGATGCTCCGAGAAATGCCTTTTTTCTTGTGCTAGAATGAATACCAAAATTACTGATAATAATTTTTGTGTGAGTTGATGATAAGAAATGTTGAGAAAAGAGTTTCTATCAAATTCTTCTACTCTCCCTTTTAACCGTCCAAACAAGTGGAGAATGGAGAGGAGTCCTTCCCTCTTTTTTCTCTACTTGTTTTTAGGTTGTTAGCCTTTTTTTTTTAATGTATAAAATATGTATGTATTATTATTGTCATTTATGTTGTCACATATTAATAAGTCCATATAACATCTTGTAGTCGATTTATTAATACCGGTCTGACATCATTTATTATGACAATATCGTATAATATATACGTCAACTATAAATATCGTATATTTATAATTTACTAATTAAATATAACAGTTTATATTTAATTACGAATTAACATTTAATTCGTTTAAGCTTACATTATTTAATAGTATTAAATAATTACATTATATACATTAATTAGATATAACAGTTTATATTCAATTACGAATTAACATTTAATTCGTCTGAGCCAGTATTATTTAATCGTATTAAATAATCGTATCATCATTACATTGACTAACCTTTTAGTCATATACATCGACTAACCTTTAGTCATATAAGGCATCAATATGATTAGATTTTTCATCTCATCATATCTCTCAAA
>JAIUZE010024581.1:0-13380 GCA_022085475.1 Heliosperma pusillum | reverse complement strand
TATTCATGGTCATTGCATGACTTGGCATGGTTTGTTTTGTCGAGTCTCAATCTTATCAAACTTATACCGCTAACGGTGAGATGTAAGCCCTAGTGAGCGTATTCGGTTGCCTAAGAGTGTCTTCCCCGAGTCTTTGTATAACATGATGGATTCGGACTTGTAACTCTTATGCTCTTATCAATATATATATTGAATTGCCTTTCTATTCTTATCGTATCTCACATGTATATCTATATATGCATGATTTTACTTTTGTATTTCCTTTGATGTACGTTTAATGTGATATGGCTGGGAGAACCCGGAGTTACTCCCCACTGTCTGTGGCGTTCATGTTTTTCATGAATGAACAGGTTGCTGATTGGATGGCATTTTGCTTGTGGTTATTTGGGGTTCGGTGGTGAAGCTAGCGAGGGGTGGTCCCTGATGAACACCTCTAAGACCCGATTTTAGCTGTAGCTAAACACTTTTACTTGTTAACATTTTGGAGAGAGAGACTTCGTCTCTTGAATTGTTAGTATAAATTCGTACTTTAGTTTGTAAATATTTGACATCCTCGTATTTCTTCCTGCATGTATAAAAGTTTTTAAAAACTACCTATTTCCGCAATATAATTCACATGCTTGTTTGTTTATTATTTCCGCATTCGCGAGGGTTGTCACAGTTGGTATCAGAGCTTTATCGCTCCCGACGCACACACGTGAACCCTAAACTTAAACTACTTGACCTTGAAATAATAAATGAGAGATGGGTAGACCTAAGGACCTAAGGTGGTAGTCTTTGGTGTACTTGATGTTTGTTAGGTTCTAACTTGTTTGTTGATTGTGTTGAGTGAAGTTATGTTTGTTTGTATCTTCCGTCTTAAGGTGGATCATGTATTACCTAGAAGAAGTATCCTTTACCGAAGATTGAAGATTGATAATCCTAATTGAAGAGTATTTCTTCCTCATCTATGAATTCTCTCGTCCTTAATGTATTATGCTCTCTTCCTTCTATCTAGATGCTTCTTTCTCTTCCAACTTGTTTGCCTCTTGGAAATTACTCTTGATAGTTCCTCCATCTTGCCATTGGTATCCTTACCTTCCTCTTGTAACGTTTTTGTGGATGCCATACCCTTTTGGTTGTGGTATATGGTACTTGGTTGGAAGAATTTTAGACTTTGTGGACTATTAGTGTTTGTTAGAATGAATTTGTGATTTGAGGAAAATGGTATAGATCTAATTTCACCCTATGGTGGTGAGAGTTGGTATCCTTGAGGAAAGTGTGGTAAGGTATGTTTAATGATTTTAATGCTTAAATGCTTGCCATGACTTGTGTGTAAATAGTTCATGATATTCGATGGTGTAAGGTTGAATGAGTTGGCTATGACTTCTTAACTCATTAGTAATTTAGTCTTTTGGACTTAGAAGTTTAGTATTGTTTTGAAGACCATGCTTATGATATGTCTAATTGGTGTAAATAAGAAGTTTTGAATGATATCTTGAGGTGCGAAATACTTTTGAGATTAAGTGATGTCTGGTGGTTTCCGATTGTGTATTTGTGAGTATAGGCTTGGTGGAAAAGCATTTGGCTATAGTTCTTGGATTTAAAGATATGATCTTATCTTATGGTATCGGAGACTTGTTTGAAGTAGTAAGGTTTCGTTGTAAGTTGAATCTTATTGCTTGAGGATTATAGATATGAGCGAGATTCGATAATGTGAGCTATGATGGAAATACCTTGGGACGTTAATGATGATGTTTGACTTGAGGTTGTACTTTGTTAATAATGAACTCGTGGGCTATATGATATTGATGATGACGTTTTGTATGGTGTTTTACATTGTTGGCCATAAGAGTTGAAAAGAGATTTGTATGAAGAAGTCCTTGTTAGTCATTCGGTTTTTGAAACCTTTGGTAATGTGTCAAATTATGGAGTGAGAGAATGTTATTATGCTTGAGTTGCAATTCTGCAATTGGGAATCCGTGTTATATGAAAGGGCGGATGAATTGGGTTGTAATCTATTTGTTAAATCTAGGTGTACCTTACTTTGATGATTGTGGTACGATGGTCTGCAGTGATATTATAGGGGTGTGTTAGGAATTGGACCCTAGACTCCTATCTAGCACTGGATATGGATGTTACTCAACTCCCACAGCTCAACACAGGGAATCAAACAACAAACTAGACTAGCTAAGACTCCTTACCACAGCCAAGCACAGGTAAGCAGACTTGAACTAAACAACAAGCAAACACCCCACAGTCTATGCACAGGGATATCTAACTTGCCACAGACTTAGATCAACAACCACAGCCTAGCACAGGAAGTTATCTGGCCTGACTTTCAACCAAGACAATGCATAAGTTGGAAAGATTTTAGAAATGAGAACAATGCTCAAGTTTTTTTCATTCAATAACAACTGCCTTGTACAAAAGAGCATGGGTCCTTATATAGGCCTCAATGCTTGATCTAATACAACCCTAGAGGATCATCTAAGGGCCACGATTAGTTGCTGAAAGATAACAAAATACTGGCTACAAATACAGGCTGACAATACAAAAGAAAACAGACAAAATGCAGACATTTGATAGTGACATGCTCCAGGTTGTGTTTGTTGCTTGGTGTTGGCTTGAAGCTTGTGGACGAGGCTCATCAATGCTCCTTGACCTTCTTCTGCAGTAGTTCTAATAGTAGGGAAGACAAGGAAAGACTTTTGGAGATAGTCTTTCAGTTTTTAGCTAGAAATGGAAAGACTGCTTTATGCTTTATGCTTTAGGTAGGCTGTTTTGATTTGGATTTTTAGGGTAGTTGTGTTGTGTTTTGGAACTGGTTCCCTAGGACTTTTTTGGACCTAGGTGGGTAAGGTTTTAGCTGGGCTTGGTGGTAGCTGGTGGTTTGAAGTGTGGTGGTAGTTATGGCTTCTCCAAGTGGCTGTTGTAGGCTGTTTTTGTGATTTTCTGGTTGGGTGTGGGTAGGCTTGTCTTTGGTTAGCTTGGCTCGTGTCTTGGCTCATGTCCTGGCTCGTGTCTTGGCTATCATGGACCCTCATTGTGACTTGGTCCTGGTTAGCACTTATCAGCTTGAAATTATCCCCTTTGTTACCCATCCCTTGTCCCCAGATTGACCCCTGGATGCCCATGTAGACCTCCCCTTGGTTACCAATGCTCACCCCTTGATCCCCCTTGTTGGATTCTGCCCTGCCCTGTGCCCCAGCTCCTGCTGCATCCTCCCCTGGTTGAATTGGGCTTGTCCTCAAGCCTGTAGCCTCCTCATCTCCAGAATCCCCATAGTATGGACTGAGATCCCCTACATTGAAAGTGCCATGAACCCCATAGTCTCCTGGTAGATCAACCTTGTATGCATTAGGACCAACACTTTCTATGATTTCAAATGGACCATCAGCTCTAGGCATGAGTTTGTTCTTCCTCCTAGCTGGGAACCTCTCCTTCCTCAAGTGGAGCCACACTAAATCCCCTGGCACAAACTCCTTCTTGGACCTAGGAACCTTGGACTGTTTCTTGTACCTCTCATTTGCCCTTTCTATTTGCTTTCTGACTGACTCATGAAGCTTCACCATCTGCTCAACCCTCCTCTTTGCATCAAAGTTCACCTCCTCCCTTGGTATGTTAGCTAATTCCAGTGGCATAAGTGGATTAATCCCATAGACAACCTCAAATGGACTGTGACCTGTTGCAGATGAGGGTGCTCTGTTGAAAGCAAACTCAGCATGAGCTAGCTTCAAGTCCCAATCCTTCAAGGACTTGCTTACCAGACACCTCAAGATCCTCCCTAGAGTCTTGTTTGTGACCTCAGTTTGGCCATCAGTCTGAGGGTGGTGAGAAGTGCTGAACAAAAGCCTGGTCTTCAAGAGTCTCCATAGTGTTTTCCAGAAGTAACTCATGAACTTAACATCCCTGTCTGAGACTATTGACTTAGGAACCCCATGTAGCCTCACAATCTCCTTCAAGTATAGCTCAGCAACACTTGCAGCATCCTCAGTCTTCTTGCAAGCCACAAAGTGAGCCATCTTGCTAAACCTGTCAACAACAACCATTACAGAATCCTTACCTCTTTGTGTTCTGGGTAGTGCAACAATAAAGTCCATGCTCACATCCTCCCAAGGTTTGTTTGGCACTGGTAGTGGAGTGTAAGGTCCAGTCTGGAAAGAGCTCTTGGCTTGTTGACATGTGGAGCACCTCCTGAGGACAACCTGAACATCCCCTATCATCCTGGGCCAGTAGAATTGATCCTGCAGTATTTCAAGTGTCTTTTGAACCCCAAAGTGTCCCCCTAGTCCTCCTGAGTGTACTTCCCTGATGAGTAGATCCCTGTAAGAACCCCTTGGAATGCATAGCTTGTTTCCTTGGAACAAGAACCCCTCCTGCAGCATGTACTTCCCCCCTTGAGTCCTTCCTCCTCCAGTTTGTGTGATCCATTCCTCAGCAAAGTCAGGGTCCTCCTTGTACAATTCTTTCAGAAATTCAAACCCCAACACCCTTTGCTCCATGACTGCTAACAAAGAATGCCTCCTTGACAGTGCATCTGCCACAACATTCTGTTTCCCCTCCTTATACTTACTAGAGAATGTAAAGGATTGTAGAAACTCCACCCACTTGGCATGCCTGTGATTCAGCTTGTGTTGGCCACTGATATATTTCAATGCCTCATGATCTGAGTGCAGAACAAAAGGCTTTGGCTTCAAGTAGTGCCCCCAATGCATGACTGCTCTGATGATGGCATAGAATTCCTTATCATAAGTGGAGTACTTGAGCTTGGCACCATTCAGTTTCTCACTGAAATAAGCAACTGGCTTTTGCCCTTGTATCAACACTGCCCCAATGCCAACCCCACTAGCATCACATTCCACCTCAAACAGCTGATCAAAGTCAGGTAGTTTAAGGATTGGAGTCTCACACATCAACCTCTTGATCCTCTCAAAGGATTGTTGGGCCTCCTCAGTCCACTGGAACTCCCCTTTCTTCAAGCACTCAGTGATGGGTGCTACAACTGAACTGAAGTTCTTGATGAACCTCCTATAGAATGAAGCCAACCCATGGAACCCCCTTACCTCAGTGATGGTTTTAGGTGTAGGCCATGTTTGAATGGCTGCAACCTTCTCCTGATCAACTGAGATTCCTCTTCCTGACACAATGTACCCTAGAAATGCAACCTCCTCAACCATGAAGGTACACTTCTCTAGCTTCCCATACAGCTTCTGCTCCTTTAAGATCCCAAAGATTGTTTCAAGGTGCCTGAGATGTTCCCCTCTGCTGCTACTATACACTAGGATGTCATCAAAGTAAACCACAGCAAACCTGCCCAAACAAGGCCTCAACACTTCTGTCATAAGTCTCATGAAGGTGCTTGGTGCATTGGATAGTCCAAATGGCATGACAAGCCATTCATACAGACCATGTTTTGTCTTGAATGCAGTCTTCCATTCATCCCCCTCTCTGAGCCTCACCTGATGGTAACCCTGCCTTAGATCAATCTTAGAAAAGACCTGAGCTCCACTTAGCTCATCAAGCATGTCATCTAGCCTTGGAATGGGGAACCTATACTTGACTGTAATGTTGTTGATTGCCCTGCTGTCAGTGCACATCCTCCAGGTGCCATCCTTCTTAGGCACTAGTAGAGCAGGTACAGCACAAGGGCTTAGGGACTCCCTCACAAACCCTTTGCTCATAAGCTCCTCAATCTGCTTCTGCAACTCCTTGGTGGCAGTTGGGTCACTCCTGTAGGCTGGCCTATTTGGCAGCACAGAACCTGGGACCAAATCAATGTGGTGCTCAATCCCTCTTAGGGGTGGTAGTCCATCTGGTAACTCTCTTGGAAAGACCTCCTTGTATCTCAAGATCAAAGGTTCAACCTCTGCTGGCAACTTGGAACCTTCCCCTTCTGTTACTTCCTTAGATAGCAAGATGATCACAGGTTGTTCTTGCTTCATCTCCTTGATCATAGCTGCCTCTGATAAAAACAACACCCCATTGACCTCCTCTGGCACATTGGGACTCCCATAATTCCTCTGGTTGGGTGGTAGAGGTGTCAAAGTTACCTTCTTTCCCCCATGCCTGAAGCTATAGGTGTTATCCCTACCCTGATGAGTGGTGTTTCTATCAAACTCCCAAGGCCTCCCTAGTAGTAGGTGACAGGCATCCATTGGTACTACATCACACAATACCTCATCTTGGTATACCTTCCCAATAGAGAATGGCACCAGGCATTGCCTATCAACCCTCACCTCAGCCCCCTTGTTAAGCCATCTCAGTTTGTAGGGGTGTGGGTGCTCTTGAGTAATCAGACTTAGCTTGTTCACTAGGGTGATGGAAGCCACATTGGTACAACTCCCCCCATCAATGATCAAGTTGCAGACCCTCTCTTGAATGGTGCACCTGCTTCTGAATATTAAGGACCTCTGGTCATCCTCCAATGGAGTATGTTGAGAGTGCATGACCCTCCATAGGACCAAGTTATGGCCTGTGTCAGGGTGAGCCATGACCAAGTCCTGCATTGGTTCCTCCTCAGCTGTCACTACCTCTAGCACCATGCTGTCATCAACCTCATACTCAACTAATCCCTCCTTCTCCCACTCTTCTACCTCCATAAGTGTCATGGTTCTCTTAGAAGGACAATCCTTCCTAAAGTGGCCATAACCTTGGCATTGGAAACATCTGATTTTGTTCTCAGTTGGGGTGGGGTTGGGTTTAGAGTTCACAACTCCTTTTCCTTTGTCTGTGGTTGATTGGCTGGTTGTCTTAGGGGTCTCTCCCATCCTAATACCACTGTAAGGTTTGTATGCAGGTCTAGTAACAGGCTTAGGTAGAGCTGGTTTGGTTTTCCCCATTTTCTCAACCCTTAAGGCCAGGTTGACAACATCATCATAGGACCACAAAGGTTGCATCCTTACTCTAGCAGCAATGCTCCTATCTAGACCCTCTAAGAATCTGGCAATCCTTTGCTCAGGTTTCTCATTGACCTCACACTGGAGAGTCAATTGCTCAAAGTCCCTTAGGTATGCCTCTACAGACCTCTCTTCTTGTTTCAGTTTGGATAGTTTAATGAACAGATCTTGGGTGTAGTCTTTAGTGACAAATTTGTTTAGCATCTTCTTTTTCAGTTTTGACCAAGACCTAAGAGGTTCCTTACCCTCCTTAATCCTTTGGTGCTTTAAGTTATCAAACCATAGAGATGCATATCCTTTCAATCTTAGCACAGCAACTTTAAAAGACTTAATATCAGAGTAACTCTTGTATTCAAATACCTTCTCAACATCCCTAATCCATTCTAATAGATCATCAGGGTTTAAACTACCAGAGAATTCAGGAATTTCTACCTTGAGATGCTTGTCAGTGTGCTCTGGAATCTCCTCATAGGTTCTATTGCTTTCTCCTGAGTCTGACCCTTCTTCCTCCTGCAGGGGCTGCCCTCTTCCCATGCCCATGTGGCCACGACCTCTGCCTCTGCCTCTAGGGGGTGGTCTTCCCCTCAGTGGATGTGTAATGTTCTCCATGACAGTGTTCAAGGCAGCCAGCACTACATTGACAGTGCCTGCTAGCTGATCCACCTTGCCTTCAATACCTGCAAGCCTCTCTTCACTCATTGGGTTATTTTTTGTGTTTTTGTTGTAGTTAGGATAACAATGGCCTCACAACCAAAGCTCTGATGCCAGAATTGCAGTGATATTATAGGGGTGTGTTAGGAATTGGACCCTAGACTCCTATCTAGCACTGGATATGGATGTTACTCAACTCCCACAGCTCAACACAGGGAATCAAACAACAAACTAGACTAGCTAAGACTCCTTACCACAGCCAAGCACAGGTAAGCAGACTTGAACTAAACAACAAGCAAACACCCCACAGTCTATGCACAGGGATATCTAACTTGCCACAGACTTAGATCAACAACCACAGCCTAGCACAGGAAGTTATCTGGCCTGACTTTCAACCAAGACAATGCATAAGTTGGAAAGATTTTAGAAATGAGAACAATGCTCAGTTTTTTCATTCAATAACAACTGCCTTGTACAAAAGAGCATGGGTCCTTATATAGGCCTCAATGCTTGATCTAATACAACCCTAGAGGATCATCTAAGGGCCACGATTAGTTGCTGAAAGATAACAAAATACTGGCTACAAATACAGGCTGACAATACAAAAGAAAACAGACAAAATGCAGACATTTGATAGTGACATGCTCCAGGTTGTGTTTGTTGCTTGGTGTTGGCTTGAAGCTTGTGGACGAGGCTCATCAATGCTCCTTGACCTTCTTCTGCAGTAGTTCTAATAGTAGGGAAGACAAGGAAAGACTTTTGGAGATAGTCTTTCAGTTTTTAGCTAGAAATGGAAAGACTGCTTTATGCTTTATGCTTTAGGTAGGCTGTTTTGATTTGGATTTTTAGGGTAGTTGTGTTGTGTTTTGGAACTGGTTCCCTAGGACTTTTTTGGACCTAGGTGGGTAAGGTTTTAGCTGGGCTTGGTGGTAGCTGGTGGTTTGAAGTGTGGTGGTAGTTATGGCTTCTCCAAGTGGCTGTTGTAGGCTGTTTTTGTGATTTTCTGGTTGGGTGTGGGTAGGCTTGTCTTTGGTTAGCTGGCTCGTGTCTTGGCTCATGTCCTGGCTCGTGTCTTGGCTATCATGGACCCTCATTGTGACTTGGTCCTGGTTAGCACTTATCAGTTTGAAATTATCCCCTTTGTTACCCATCCCTTGTCCCCAGATTGACCCCTGGATGCCCATGTAGACCTCCCCTTGGTTACCAATGCTCACCCCTTGATCCCCCTTGTTGGATTCTGCCCTGCCCTGTGCCCCAGCTCCTGCTGCATGGTCCCTTGTAAGAGACCTTTGTTTGGGATGAGTTGCTTTACTATCACCCTAAGTCTGAAAGGAGAAATTTTGTGGATTAAACCTTAAACCTTTTTCTCGTGCCATTATCCCTTTCCATTTCCTTTCATGCAAGTTCCTACTAAGCCCGATTCCTAGGAAATTGTTTTCTCTTATCTTTTCCTTTGCTTGGCTATCTTCATAGCTATATCTATCCAATATCTAGCTTTTGGCTCCCTCCCTCTAGCGTTCCTCTAATTTTCGTCCGATCTTATCGCGTTCGTGTTTCCCTCGAAATCTCCTATCGTTTCCATTGTCATGGTGTCATTGTCTTTCCTCTGGTGAGATGATTAGGTTGTTAGCTAGCTTCGTGTTGTTTTTTACCATAAATAGGGTTGGGATTTAAACCTTAGGATGAATCTGTTGGTGGTATTGTACTCTCTTGATGGCTTCATTTATTGAGCTTGCTATTGTAGTGCTATTTTGGGGATCGAGTTGAGCATGATGATAGTTCTTTGTTGTTGGGTATCATATCGGTTGCTTGAGATATCATTTGGGAATTATATGTCTCTAATTGGTGGATTCTAAAAGAGACTTTGCTTTAGGGTAATTGAGTTGGTACCCAAAGTTTGAGGAGTTTTGTCATAAATGAAAATCGATTCATTTTGAGTTTTAGATGATCTAAATGATTTGAATGGTTGTCTGATTGCCAAATGATTGGTCATTTGTGGTTTGGAGTTAGTAATTCTCTTTTATTCTTAAGGAATCATAGTTCGAGATTGAGAAATGTTCGTTGCAAGCTTTGGATAATGAATGCTCAGTTGTTATGGACTATAGAGTTAGAATGGTGAACCCATTTATCTTGAGGATTAGTAACCTCCATAATTTGCTAATGTGACTATTTGTATTTGAGGCTTCGAGCATAGTAGTGATCGAATTAAGGATGTTATGGCGTATTAAAGAATTCTTATAAGCGATAATGGATTGTGGATTTTTCCCTTGTCGTGAGACTTTGGATGAGACTAGTTGGTTCTTAGATAATTATGTTTGGTTGCGTGGATTGTGTTTTGATTTTCGAGGAGAAAGTTCATTGTAAATTTAGGATAATGAGTTGGAAGTAAATTGGATTAAAGGATTTCATGGTAAGTCCTTCACTTTGTGGTTGTTAGCGATCATGTTTCCATAGATAAATAAATAACTATTGTTGGTGGTTTCTAGTAGAGTTTTGATGAAACTAAGAATTTAAGATATTTAATGATCTTCAGGTGGATTGTTAGTTGTGGAGTCAACCGTGCCGATGGACCTTAGTAGATTCTAATTGGATTCGAATAATTGGGATTTGTTACTCGAAGTTTCGTGATTATGGAATATTTTTGTAGGATTTCTGATGATTGAAAATGATGAGTTGCAAATTGGGTAAATTGCATTCTCTTGAGGATTTGGTTTATTAGTAGATTTAGTGATGTCGAATTCTTGTAGATCTTCCTGCTGACTTTATCTTGATCTTCCTATTCTTAAGAGTTCGATTTATTTCGTTTTTGCGTGTTTTGTATACATTTTGTTACCCTGAATTGTGCGTGAAATGTGCGAGTCGCTCTATGTACGTGTAATGTCGTGTTATTTTGATTTTATCCTTGAGAAAACTTCCAAATTTTCATATTGTATTTCCAATCTATGGTTTCATCGAAGTTTTAAAGATGGTTTGTGTACCCTCTTTTTGGAGAAAATGAATTTCTTTTGCTTTTATGTTTGGATTTTGCGTTTTGTTGGATGTTTGCACTTGTTATTGGAGACGTCTGATAACTAGTCTTGCACTTACTAACGTTTGTTTTGAATTCCGATTTCACTATTTCGACTTTAATTTGATTTGGATAATTAGAGTTCTCGTTCCCGACGAGCACTCTTGTGATTCGTAAATAAAGTTTCACACTTATGAAAATTCTCTTTAAATCGTTTTCGAGAAGAACTTCGTTTCATAAATGTTTCCCTTGTAAAAGCTTTCTTGTTGATTTTTAAAACCGATTCTTGTCCTTGATACTTTTGTTTTCTACTCTCAAGTTTCGAGGACGAAACTTTTTAAAAGGTGGGGTGATTGTAACACCCGCAAATGTACCCTATTTTTATAAGTAAAATATTTTACGGATACTTTTCAGCGAAATTTAGTTTTAATTTAGAATTTATTTTTCCGAGTCGAATTTAGAATTTCCGAGTTCGTATTTGGAATTTCCGCGAGATTTCAAGTGAATCCCGTCTTAAGCCGTCTTTGACTTTTTCTTGACTTTTGAGCCGTCTTTGACTTTCGTTGACTTTTCCACTTACTCACCCTACATATCCTCCCTCATAACCCTAACTCCCTCACAACTCAATCTTCTTCTTCCTCACCATAAACACCAAAACCTAGCCTCCATATTCTTCCAAGTTTAGAATCGTCACTACTCATTCATTTCTCGCTCAAATTCACGTAAGTTCGTCTTATTCTTCCCCTTTTAGCTTCCTCTATCCGTATTGGTAATAAAATTACCGTCTTTCTCGCTTTTTAAATTATCCGTCTTTCTCAAGGTGAATGATATTCATCTTTTATTATCTAATTGTATGTAGGTGGAGACTAGGAAGGTTTAGAAACCGTTTAAAGTCGCGAAAAGGTAACGGTGAAGGTTTACTCGATATCATTTACGTGTTTTAATGTGTTTTCCATGTTAGAAATCGTATTTAGAATATGATTAGTAATTTTAGGAATTGTGTTGTTGATGATGGTTGTTGTTAGTTGATAATTGATATGAGAATTGATGAATTGTGATGATAGATGATATTTGTGTTATGCCTTAAGTGAAATTGTGGAGATTGTGTGACTCGTACCTGTCCGAATAGGACGCAGGCTGCGTCGTGGTGACGCAGGCTGCGTCACTCGCTGCCGACTGAAATTTTCCTGCACTGACCCCTTTTCGTAAAATGATCATATCTCCTTCGTTACTTGATTGTTTTGGGCGTGTGACATCCCGTTGAAATTGTAAGAGGATAAGCTATCACCTCCATTTGGAATTTCTGCATTTACATATCTAGAACTCTAGTTATGACCGTTTGAAGTGGACCCTTGTTTTCGTTGGTTTCCAAACAACGTTGTTTTGGAGAGGTGATCTATGTTTTTATTCATTATGCTTCATAAACTTGTTCTAATGCTTATGTATCATGTATTGACTCATGTTTATCATATTTAAACTTATATGATTCCCTATTCTCATGTTTTGTGACGGTTTTGGGTATGTTCCCACTTTGAGTCGGTTTTTACAAATGATACGGTTTGAGCACTATTTTGTCTTGTGCTTTTTACTCTCATTCCCTTGGCTACCTCCACGTTCGTAAGGCTGGAATGTCGGAACGGGGAGGTATCCTACTGCTTAATTGCATGTGTAGTGGGCATACGACGACGTTGTTTGGAGTTGAACGCATTGCGTTGATCGACCCGGCCGTCAAATGTTGTGTACTTGCGAGGTGGTGTTATTTGCATGTAGCGTACCGCTTGTTATGAGGCTTGAGCTCTTTTCCGCCTCTTTCGTGAATTGAGCTACCGAATTTGGGGTAATCGGCGTTTATTTTTGTAAGACGGAGTCTTGGATGCGAAATGTCATCGCGTGTCGAATCGGCAAAAATGTGATTCCGGAGAATTGGCCAGGTTTATAGATTAGGGAGCCGTTTAATTATCGTTCCTACCAAGAGGAAATATAGTCTACATATACGAAATTGTCATCGGTTATGAGTTCAGGGAAATGTGATCTCGTGGATGCCTTTTAATCATACTTGCCATGTACACGATGCTAGTGCGTTTCATTTACCGGGAGAGTTGTCGTCTTGAGTCGTCGTTCTTTGAATGCGTGATTTCATGATATTATTCATGGTCATTGCATGATTGGACACCGTCGTTCTTTGAATGCGTGATTTCATGATATTATTCATGGTCATTGCATGATTGGACACCGTCAATGTCTTGGTTCGGGAATGGATGATAATATGTTGGATTTATTGTGATCATCGCATGACTTGACTTGGTTTGTCTGTCGAGTCTCAATCTTATCAATCTTATACCGCTAACGGTGAGATGCAAGCCCTAGTGAGCGTATTCGGTTGCCTAAGAGTGTCTTCCGCGAGTCTTTGTATAACATGATGGATTCGAAGTTGTACTTCATATGCTCTTATCATTATTTATCGAATTGCCTATCTATCCTTATTGTATCTCACATGTATATCTATATGTATGCATGCTCTACTTTTGTATTTCCTTCTATGTACGTTTAATGTGATATGGCTGGGAGAACCCGGAGTTACTCCCCACTGATTGTGGCGTTCATGTTTTTCATGAATGAACAAGTTGCTTGCATGGATGGCTTTTTGCTTATGCTATTTTGGGTTCGGGTGTGAGCTAGCGGGCATTGTCCCTGGATGAAACACCTCTAGACGTTGTTTAGCTAGTTGCTAATTACTTTGTCTTTTGTTAACACTTTGAGAGACTACGTCTCTTGTGGTATTTTTATTTAGTTTGTAATATTTTGACACTCCTCATATTTTTCTATCTTTCATGTATAAAGGTT
>JAIUZE010024578.1:0-11213 GCA_022085475.1 Heliosperma pusillum | reverse complement strand
GAAATTAGTCTACGTATACGAAATGTCATCGTGTATGAGTTGAGGGAAATGTCATCTGTGAACGCCTGTTAATCATACTTGCCATGTACACGATGCTAGTGCGTTTCATTTACCGTGAGAGATGTCGTCTTGTGTCGTCGTTCTTTGAATGAGTGATTTCATGATATTATTCATGGTCATTGCATGATTGGACACCGTCAATGTCTTGGTTCGTGAATGGATGATAATATGTTGGATTTACTGTGATTATCGCATGACTTGACTTGGTTTGTCTGTCGAGTCTTTCAATCTTATCAATCTTATACCGCTAACGGTGAGATGCAAGCCCTAGTGAGCGTATTCGGTTGCCTAAGAGTGTCTTCCCCGAGTCTTTGAATAACATGATGGATTCGGATTTGTGCCTCTTATGTTCTTATCATTATCTATAGGATTGCCTATCTATTCTTATCGTATCTCACATGTATATCTATATATGCATGATTTTACTTTTGTATTTCCTTCTATGTACGTTTAATGTGATATGGCTGGGAGAACCCGGAGTTACTCCCCACTGATTGTGGCGTTCAGGTTTTTCATGAATGAACAGGTTGCTTGCATGGATGGCTTTTTGCTTATGCTATTTTGGGTTCGGGTGTGAGCTAGCGGGCGTTGTCCCTGGATGAAACACCTCTAGACGTTGTTTAGCTAGTTGCTAATTGCTTTGTCTTTTGTTAACACTTTGAGAGACTACGTCTCTTGTGGTATTTTTATTTAGTTTGTAATATTTTGACACTCCTCGTATTTTTCTATCTTGCATGTATAAAGGTTTTTAAAATACCGTATTTTCCGCTATATAATTCACATGCTTGTATGTTTTATATTTCCGCATTCGCGAGGGTTGTCACAGTCTAGTCGGTGGAGATTTAACAATCGTTATTGTTGAGTTACTTGTTCGTTTAGATTGATGATCGAAAGGCTTGATTATTAGGGTATTTTCGTATGTGGATTTGAATGTTTTGACTTAAAGAATATTAGAAAGTCGTGAGATTTGACTATGGTGTGCTTGAGGTTGTAAGTGGTTCATTGTCGTTTGGAGGATTTTCTGGGTATATGGTGTTAGTGTTGGTGTCTTAAACTCAATATTAGACATTTCTAATAACAATTTATAAATACTTTACTCATAAACTATGTGAATCTTATGCATGCATAACAAAAGATTAAGTAAGAACAAATTCCTTACATTGATTATGAAGAAATGGGCACAATATTTGAACTCCTTTCAAATATTGTTCTTGAGCTATGAATATGAGAATGATCTCCAAGTTCTTAGTATAATAACACTCCTATTAGTAGCACCCATGACAACCCTTTAATCTCTACAAAATACTACACTAGTAATAACTCTTATTACTACACTAGTAATTTTTATTAGAAATATGAACTCAAGATGAACTTCTTAAGTTGTTGCTAGTGTGAGAATGTAGAGAGAAGTAGAGATTTTGCATGTGTGTTAGAAAATGAAATGGAGTGTTGAATAAATAAGAGGAAACTTGTCCTCTTTTCTCTTCACTAGCATCGGCCACATACACACCCCACATTGGTGGGGTGTTGTCATTTTCAAGTTGTTCGTAACAAGGCAAAGTTGAGTGTATAGGATTTTGTAGTATTGATTTGGTCTAATTCTCAATTAGAACAAAATTACAAACTAACATCCTACCCATCTAACTCAAAAAACCGGTGCACCCATATAAAATGGGTGTCCATTTTATTTTTGCATTTTGTCATTTGTCACATATGTGACATGTGACATGTAATTTGTAATTTAGCTTATATAGTACATTTAACTAATTTAAATACAATTTCATAACAAATAAATTAGAATTAACATTTTAAGTCACATTTTATAATTACATGTAAATAAAATAGGTCATCTCATATTTGGTTAATATAATCTAAAACAATTTGTAATTATAATCAACCAATTTTGCTTATCTCAAATGTTTCATAAACATAATGCATTCTTAGTAGTATAACGATTAAATTACTAAAATGAATCTTATTTAATCATATTATAATAAGATATATTTCTCACTTCTAATTTAAACTTTGTTCAATTTAAGGGATTAATTAATTTGTATCACTATACAATTAATTAACTTTCATGATTAGGGGATTGTCCTTTAGGTGTGACCTGAAGGGATCAATTGATCACCACCGTCGTACGACAGTAACATCAAACTCTAGTGAGCCAATCGTTACCGATTAATGTTGACCAGTTCACTATAATATTTGTCATCCCATTGTATTCTTATTATTGAGATTTAATTATGTGATCGCACTATTGTTGATGACATTTACTCCAACAGTTCGAATGTATAATATTTGAGTGGATGGATTCGTTGGCAATGAGCTGGAAATTTAGGATTTTGGATGGACAAGGATTTTAGGTTGAGTGTTATGCGGTCGAGATAGGGCGACAGTTCAGAAGGATGTTGTGGGTAATCTCGGTAAATGATTGACATAAGGTTTCGTGTCGAGGATTTTCGGGTAGATTCTAGGTGATGTGAGAATTGAATCGTGTTTGGGATTATGCTAGATTTGGCGGTGTTAGTATTAGAGTATTAAGCGATGGTAGTAAGTTGGGATGATGTAAATAAAAGAAATAGGTAAGAGTTTAACGATGAATTGGGTTAGAAAACGTAGCAGCGTTTTGGGAAGAGTGGGTTGTCTCATAGCATGGTGATTTTGTAGAATATTTACAGAGCATGGTGAGTGGTTGATAAAGTAAGGGAATTGTTGATCAGTTATGCAGTTGAGGTATTATTATCGGCATAGATCAGATGTGGAGTCGTGGTCTTAGTTAAATTGTGATGATCGGTTTTGGGTTAGGTGAAAGAGTAGAACTATTTTGTATGGGGGGAAGCATGGAGGATAATAATAATGTTAATGATTTGAGTATGAGCGAACTTCAGGGACAAAGTTTGGTCTAAGGGAGGTTGAATTATAGCATCGAGTGTTAGCATAAGGAAGTTTGGAGTTATTAATGTTGAGTATGGTAGTGATGAGTTAGTTTTACTGATGTACGTGTTTTAATGTAATGAAAGGTTATGAGACGAAGCTGTGGGAGTTGTGGTATCATTACAGGAAAAGTATTGGTAAGCGTTAGTTCGAATGTCTTGTGGAGGAATTTTTATGTGGTAAGTGCCAATGTATGTATTGTTGGAGTTTTAGATTAGATTGTTGTTTCGAATTGTGACGGTTTTTCAGTGTACCTTTAGTATATGATGATGCTGGTGTTAGCGTGTATGCTTGGTTTCTTTTGTTTATAATGAGGGTGTGAACTTCGGGGACGAAATTCATTTTTTAAGGAGGGAAAAATGTAATTATTCATATCAGTTTAGTAAGACTTTTGCTTTATTATTAGTCTTAGTGTGTTTGATGGAGACTTGGTGTTGGTTTGTTCCGAGTTGTTATGTGATTGGTAAATTCCTTGTGTTTGGAATGTTTTTAGTTTGGTTTGTTGTATAGGTGTTGTCGTGTTGCCTATGCTGTTTGTTTGGTAGGAGTATGGGTTGTGAACTTTGAGGACGAAGTTCGTTCTTAAGGAGGGAAGACTGTGATACTTAGTATTTTTGAGTACTTGGCACTCGATCGAGTAAAGCTTACTCGACCGAGGGAATGTCTACTCGGCCGAGTAGAGTGTATTCGGCCGAGTAGGTTGATCTGTTGTTTGAACATGGTCTGTTCTTGGGGTACTCGGCCGAGTGTGGCCTCGACCGAGTAGGTCGTACTCGACCGAGTACATGTTATACTCGATCGAGTACACCGGTATGCGAGGATAATTCAGACAGTTTGATTAAGGGTTTTAAGAAGAGATTAAATCATAATATTTCAGTTACGTTAGTAGCACAAAACCTAATTCTCTCAAAAACGCTCTCAAACCTCTCAAGAACAACCTTAATCGTTCCGTGCCGGATTAGATCTCTCATTGCCTAGTTGATGCGTCGATAAGTAATTCATCTTTTTTGTTTGATTTTGTTGGAATAATTGAAACCCTAATCCGAATTGGGGGATGATGATTTGAATAGTTATTGATTTAGATTAATTGTATGATTGTTAGGAAAGGGATTCATAGAAGAAGACTCTTGATTGATTGCTTGTGATTGCTTGCGGAATTGCGAGAAGGTAGGGTTTCCCTACTTAGTAATGTTTATCCTAATTGATGTGACGAGATGTATTGTTTATGTTACTTAATTGATTGATGATGATAATGGCGAATAGTTGTGTCATAAATTCCCCGAGTGACGTTCGGGATTGGAGTTTGGGTTGTTACTATGGTTACTGTTTGGTGACTCCGTCGGGAGACGGTTTCACACCCCGAGTTTGCCTCTCGTAGTTATACCGCTACGAGGGGGAAGTCCACATTAATGTTTCGGGTTTATCTCACTGCGGTGAGATGGAAGTTCGACGTCTATGGCTGCGGTCAAGGGTCAATTGGTAGTTTTTGTAGAGCAGGGATGGTAACCTGAGTCTACTGAGGAAACCGATGTGGTGGCCCTCCGATTTCTCTTTCTCTATTGCTTATCTTATACGATGGTCGGCATATACTATTACTAACCCCATTAATGGTTTCCAAAACTGCTGTGATCCATTGGGAAATGGTGAGCATGTTATCAACAGGTAATCCGTAGAGCTGCACTGGGATGAGGATGGGATCACTATCGAGTCATAGCTTTTGCTGAGTCTATTAGAGTTTAGACTTAATTTAATTTATCGTCGTGTTAGCATTTGGATTGTTGGACTAGACGGTATGCCGTCTAGTTTGGAATTATTTAATTTGAGTTTAAACTATTGGATTTAATAAAACATTAATTCTTTATTGTGAGTTTTGATATATACTTCCTCGGGTAAGCCGAGATGGTAGCATCCCGAAATACTAAGGAGGTCTTGTAAGGCTCTTTGATATTTGGGGGTGTTACACTTATACTCATTTAATTATCTTTACCACCTTGTGAAGATGAAGATTATTTAGAAAACCCTGGAATGTAGCAGCTGTGGGTAAACTAGTATGGTGAATTGTAATGAAGAAGGATCACCTATGGATTAATGGATTGATAAAGTTTATATGAAAGACAAGTAATGGTACAATTAAATACCAAGTAGATCTAGTTCATGGGTATGGAGGAAGATTTGTGAGGTCATGATCACCTTCAAACCTGCATTTATGGTAGGTTCATATACCTATACTTAAGACATTTCTTAAGTGATACTAATTAACTCTTTAATTAGTTTCAAGATCTAGTTACATGCTAATAAATTAAAGTGAAATGGAGAAAGAAATTGTTCCTCACATTGAGTATTATTCGGATATGGGCACAAGTACAAGACACCTTCTTGTACTTGTTCTTGAGCTAGATGATTTGGATGATTTTCCAAAGCTCCAAGAGTAGGAACCGTCCTATAAGTTGCACCTAGACTTACCCTTAATCTCTTCAATATTGCTTTACTAGAACAACAAACAAGATCCGCTTAATTTGAGTACTAGACACTTGAAGTTTCTACTTTAGAAACTCAAGTTCAAGTTCTAATCACAAGTTCTATGAAACTTCTAAAGTTTCTAAGTGTTTAGTGATTTTTTAGTGAGATGTAGTATAAATAATATGAGATATGATTAAGTGAGTTCATAAGAGGAAAACATCCTCTTATTTGAACACAAAGTGACCGGCCAAGCATAGGGACAAATGAGCATGCTTATGCTTTTTGTCTAAACAATGCATTAGGGTGGCTATAGGTTTAAGGCTACTAATCATTATGCTTAATCTAGATTAGAGCAAAAGCTAAAGCCTAAACCCTACCCAATCCCTCATAAAACCGGTGTACCCATGTTAACATGGGTGTCCATTTTATTTTGTGATTTTGTCAATTGTCACATATGTGACATGTGACATGTGACATGTGACATGATATCTCATAATATAATTATGTATTTAACTAATTTAAATACAATTACATGTCAAATAAATTAAACTTAACATTTTAAGTGATAATTTATGATCACATATATATAAAATGGGTCATCTCATATTTGGTTGATATGATCTACAACTAATTGTAATTATGATCAACCAATCATGCTTATCTCAAATGTTTCATAAACATTAAGTATTCTAATATAACAATTATATTATTGAATCTTATTTAATCATATTACAATAAGATATATTTCTCACTCGTAATCTCGTTCTGTTTAAGGGATTAATTAATCTGTATCGTTATACAATTAATTAATATTCTTGATTAGGGAATCGTCCTTTCGGTGTGACCTCAAGGGATCAACTGATCACCGCCGTCAAACGACAGTAATGTCAAACTCTAGTAAGCCAATAATTACCGATTAATGTGGATCAGTTGACTATAATGTTAATCATCCCTTTGTATTCTTGTTAATGAGATTTAATTAAGTGATCGCACTACTGTTGAGGACACTCACTCCAACAATCTCCCACTTGTTCGCAACAAGTGTGCGTCACCAATTCTCTTGTCCTATTTTAAATCTCTCATTCAATGCAAGGTGTCTTGCAGGTCGTACTTGCACGTGATCATATCTAGAGTGGTTTCCTTGATCTGGAGAGTAACTGTTTGACCGGAATTATCTACCGTAGATACCTTCCGAGTGTGGCCACGCATTTCCAGCTTACTACTCCTCGAGTGGCCTTGAGATATTTGTTAACCCTGACAAGGGGTTGGACAATTTCTATCGCACTATTCCCTTCGTTCACTCACAATCTTTCATGACCCAATAATTGCCCATTCACCCCTTTTTACATAATGGCTTGGGGCAAAAATCAAAGTTAATTAGAAACTATGCCGACTTGGGCGAATAGTCTCTAGTCTAAAGAATTGACTCAAAAGAATACTATAGTAGCTCTCGCCACGACCAGGCTTTATGAATTGCCAGAACTCTATAAGCGGTGTCTGTCCGACAGAGTGTCCCATACAGTCTGTCTATGTGATTGACTAGTCATCTCATATGATCTATGGCACTTGAACTTGCCATCAATCGCATCACACTCTAGTCACTTCAAGACGTCACCTCATGTAAGCAACTAGGGGCCAATGCCATGTTAATCAGGTTCACTTTAATAGGGTTCAAAGTTGTCACTACAACCTATTTGGATATAACAATGCACAAAAATGAGTGATATAAAATCAAACGATAAATGCGATTTTCATATATGAACAATCAACACAATGTTATTGCTTCATATCTTATAATCTAAAGTGTACAAGTTCCATGACACTTCATGGCCATCTTGTCTAAATGCAATAAAAGCTTGGATGGTGGATATACTTCTTATCCATTTGTTCCAACTTTATGAATTGCTCATTTTCTTTCCAATCATCGTTATTCCCAATAACATGAAGTTATCTAAGTACATCACTAGATCTCTATCTAGTGTTGGGCTCTTTAATCTTGAAAGATGCTCTCACTTGTTATCATGATAACCACGTGATGGGTATCTTGGTGGAATGGTCTACTTATTAGATCCTTATAATCCACCTCATCCTCATAATTATGTACTAAGATTCTATTTGTAGAATTTTCAATGATTGACACTTCAATCATCTCTTTTATTTATTCGCTTTTCACATAACAAAATTTAGCCTTTGATTTTGTGAGATCCTTTACAGGTTTGGAAACTTGGGTTCGTGTGACACTTAACACGCAACTAAGTTATTATTACCAAACACAAGAATAAACTCATAGTTCTTCTCGAGAATCTCATGGATATTCTTGAAGGCTATCCAATGACTTTCATGTGGATTACTTGTTATCAACTTGTCATCCTCCAAGCATACAAATTATCAAGGTATAAGCATATCTTGTCAAATATGATTGGCCTAATGGCGGGAACATTAGCAATCATGTGTATCCTCTCTCATCTATCATCATAGATTTTGGATACCTACTCCAAGTCTTTCATCTAGAAATGATTTCCCAAACACTCCTCCACGAAAGGCAATGTCAGTACATCATTCCCAATGACCAATATGTCTCCTAGATATGAGACATGGGAGATACTCTTACCTTAGATACAATATTCTTCTTCCAAGTCTTTCATCTAGAAATGATTTCCTAAACACTTCTCCACGGAAGGTAATGTTAGTACATCATTCCTAATGACTAATATGTCTTATACATACAAGACATGGAAGATATTTTGCTCCCACTAATCTTCATGTCCATACATGATGATATTTCACTCCCACTAATCCTCATGTCCACACATGATAGATCTAGCTCCCACTTAACTACATGCATAAACATGGCTCTTCGACAATTCGAGGAAACCATTCTCTCTTGTTATGCTATGAGTGTTCTCTTAGGATCACACCTTGATCTCCTAAGTTTTCTATGACAACTTGTTCACTTCTAAATGCCCATTTAGAAAGGTAACTTTTAACAACTCTTTGTCATTTGTCATACATATTCGTGGTGTAGATGCAATTATCTTGGATCTCAAAGATGGTTATATTTTAACTTATATATAATGCTTTACAATAAAGTTTTATTCACCTTGGGGAGGTCCAAACCTATCCAAGTGATTTCAATTATATAGAATCCATCTTAGACAACATGGCTTTTATGTAACAATTTGAATTTAGAATGATAACCGCCAACCCATAGATCATAGTCTTATCACTTTCAAAAAGTAGATATTTTGACTATAAGCTTTCGTCCTTGGATGACTTAAGAACATTTTCTCTTGTCTTTGTTTGTGGCATATTTTCTCCCACTCTATCCTTTAGTAAATACGCTTATTTACGTTAAGGATAGCACCATGAGCCACAAACAGTTTTGCTTCTTTAGGTGTATATGAGAAAATTCTTGTAAGAAAAGTTTCATGAGCTCTATTCCTTAGTCACAAACAGCTTGTCCTCTAGGTATAAGTGGGGTATAATGCTCTTATTAACTCTTATTAAGTTCGAGCGATCTATAGTAGACTTATTTGTTTAGACTTCAGTATTCTAGCTTCTCCATAGACTCACTCTATTTAAGCAAATTACTTGGACTCTTATCCATGTCTGAACAAATTTAGGATTCGTAACCCTTCCATAGCTAGTATGGAGTCTAGTTGGAGTTTTAAAGATCTTATCTTGGGTTTTATATAGATTGTAAATCTCCAAGTGTGAGTTGGTCAACTCACTTTGACTTATACAATAATTGACCTTTCATATCCCAAATAAGTTGTGACGTTTAGTCACAATGCCAAAGTGAGAATCCATTCTTAACTTTGGTTATTCATAATGATCAAATCATTATATTCCTTTTAAGATCAATTTAGTCATTTTATGTTTCATGATACTAACATCGCATGATGAAAAGGTTTAAGAACATTAAAATAAATTCCATAAATATAGTGACTTGGGTTGAAAGCCAAGTCACCATCAAAATACAACAATCAATCAGACAAACCAATAAATAAAATGCAACAATGAAATAGAAGACAAATAGAAAAATATCGCCAAACCCATCATAGGTCTCCTCTACGTGGTGGCTACCCTAGCTTCCTCGTAGATCCTCCTAGGCTTGCTTTGCCTTGTTCTTCTTCTCATGCCCTAAATGTGAACAAAAAGGGTGGTGAGAATCACAAATCGTATCAAAATACCAAAGTTGAGATGAGTATCAATAACAAAAACTTTGGGAAGAACCATTACCAACTGGAAGAACCCGTCCATCTTTGATGTCTCCCGAGTACTTGGAGCAATTACGCTTCCAGTGGCCCGTTCCATTACAATAATGACACTTGTCTTCGGACACGACTCCCTTCTTGCCTTTGGAAGAGCTATTCATAATAGCTTTCCCTTTGCCTTGATAGGAGTGAATGGTCTTGCTTCCTTTGTTCCCTTTTCATCCACTTTTCTTGAACTTCGTCTTGCTCTTGACATTGATGTTCAAAACATCCTTACTAGAGCTAGCTTGAAAGCCCATGTCACGTTTGGCTTGCACAAGCATCTTGTGCAACTCATGAACCGTGAGAGTGGAATTTTGCATGTTGAAATTCACCCTAAAGTTAACAAACCCTTTGATCTTACTTAAGGAGTGAAGTATGCGGTCAATGATGAGAGGCTCGGGAATCTCTATTCTTTGCTCTTTAAGCACCTCCACGTGTTCAATCATTTTGAGCACGTGAGGGCTAACACTATGACCCTCCTTCATATTGAGGTCGAAAAATTTGGGAGGCGGCTTCGTATTGCAAAATTCTTGGAGCTCGTCAAAACATGGTCACGATCTTAGAATAGATTTCATATGCGCTTGCCATCTTTATGACATTACGTTGAAGCTTGCTATCCATCAAAAAGATCAAGACATTCTTGAACGCCGCCGACTCTTTGTGGTAGGCCTCATAGGCCTCCCTAGTGGCGTTCGATGACCTCGCATTTGGAGTGTTAGGGGGTGCCTCAGTTAGGTAATGTGACAACCCTCGCGAATGCGGAAATATAAAACATACAAGCATGTGAAATAATATGCGGAAATACTGTATTTTAAAAACTTTTATACATGCAAGATAGATAATACGAGGAGTGTCAAAATATTACAAACTAAGTACGAAATACAACAAAGAGACGGGGTCGCTCAAAATGTTAGCAAAGAACAAGTGTTTAGCAAAACTAGCTAAAATCGTCTAGAGGTGAAACTTCAAGGGACAACGCCCGCTAGCTCACACACGAACCCAAAATATCATAGCAAAAAGCCATCCATGCAAGCAACCTGTTCATCCATGAAAAACATGAATGCCACAGTCAGTGGGGAGTAACTCCGGGTTCTCCCAGCCATATCACATTAAACGTACATATAAGGAAATACAAAAGTAAAATCATGCATATATGAATATACATGTGAGTTACAATAAGAATAGATAGGCAATCATATATATAATGATAAGATCATGTGGAAATCAAATCCGTAACCATCATGTTATTCAAAGACTCGGGGAAGACACTCTTAGGCAACCGAATACGCTCACTAGGGCTTGCATCTCACCGTTAGCGGGATAAGATTGATAAGATTGAGACTCGACAGACAAACCAGTCAAGTCATGCGATGATCATAGTAAATACAACATATTGTCATCCATTCACGAACCAAGACAATGACGGTGTCCAATCATGCAATGACCAGGAACTATATCATGAAATCACGCATTCAAGAACGACACAAGACGACAATC